>CAUYRH010146660.1:0-26127 GCA_963574655.1 Perodicticus potto | reverse complement strand
TAACTGGACTACTTCAGGATTTTTTGCAGAAATGAGATTTTATTTAGGTGTTAAAAAAGTCACACGTGGCTCGGCGCCTGTGGCTCAGCGGGCTAAGGCGCCAGCCACATACACCTGAGCTGGCAGGTTCGAATCCAGCCCTGGCCGCCAAACAACAATGACGGCTGCAACCAAAAAATGGCCGGGCGTTGTGGCAGGTGCCTGTAGTCCCAGCTACTTGGGAGGTGGAGGCAGGAGACTCGCTTGAGCCCAGGAATTGGAGATTGCTGTGAGCTGTGATGCCACAGCACTCTATCCAGGGTGACAGCTTGAGGCTCTGTCTCAAAAAAAAAAAAAAAGTGGGTTTTTTGAAAAGGTCAATAAAATAGATAAACCTTTGGCTAACCTAACCAGAAGCAGAAGATTAAAATCCCTAATTTCATCAATCACAAATGATAAAGGCCAATAAAAACAGACTCCTTAGAAATTCAACAAATCCTTAATGAATATTACATAAAACTCTATTCTCAGAAGTATAAAAATCTGAAGGAAATAGATCAATACTTGGAAACATGCCACCTTCCTAGACTTATCCAGAAAGAAGTGGAAATGTTGATCAAGCCTATATCAAGTCCTGAAATAGCATCAACTATAAGAAATCTTCCCCAAAAGAAAAGCCCGGGACCAGATAGCTTCACATTAGAATTCTACAAAATCTTAAAGAGGAACTAGTACCTATATTACTTAACCTTTTCCAAAACATAGGAAAAAACAAAAAAAGGAATACTTCCCAACACTTTATATGAAGCAAATATCACCCTGATTCCAAAACTGGGAAAAAAACCAACAAGAAAAGAAAATTGTAGACCAATATCTCTAACAAATGTTGTTGTAAAAATATTCAATAAGATCCTAGCAAACAGAATCCAACAACACATCAAATAAATTATACATCACAACCAGGTGGGTTTCATCCCAGGGTCTTAAGGATGGTTCAATATATGTAAATCCATAAATATAATACAACACATAAACAAATTAAAAGACAACAACCTTATGATTCTCTCTATTGATGCAGGAAAAGCTTTTGATAAAGCTTATTCTTGATCAGAATGCTTAAGGAAATAGGCATAAAAGGAACATTTCTTGAACTGATAGAAGCCATTACAGCAAACCCACAGCCAACATCATATTGAATGGAGTAAAATTGAAATCATTTCCACTCAGATCAGGAACCAGGCAAGGACACCCAGTGTCTCCACTGCTTCTTAATATTGCAATGGAAGTCTCAGCCACTAAAATCAGGCTAGAGAAGGCAATCAAGGGGATGCAAATAAGACCAGAGGAGAAGAAACTGTCACTCTTTGCAGATGATATGATCGTATTATAAACCCCAGGGACTCAAATACAAAACTAGAAGTGATCAAGGAATACAGTAACATCTTAGGATACAAAATTAACACTCATAAATTTGTAGCCTTTATATATACCAACAATAAAAAGGAGAAAAAACAATCAAGGACTCTATTCTCTTTAGAATAGTGCCAAAGAAGATGAGATATCTGGGAGTATATCTAACTAAGGACGTGAAAGATCTCTATAATGAGAACTATGAAACTCTGAGAAAAGAAATAGCTGAAGATGTTAACAATGGAAAAGTATGCCATGTTCATGGCTGGAAAGAATCAACATTGTTAAAATGTCTATACTACCTAAAGCAATCTACAGATTTAATGCAATCTCTATTAAAGCACCTCTGTCATACTTTAAAGACCTGGAAAAATTAGTACTTTGTTTTATATGGAAACAGAAAAAACCTCAAATAGCCAAGACATTACTCATAAATAAAAACAAATCTGGAGGGGCTCGGTGCCTGTGGCTCAGCGGGCTAAGGCGCCAGCCACGTACACCTGAGCTGGCGGGTTGGAATCCAGCCTGGGCCTGCCAAACAACAATGAGGGCTGCAACCAAAAAATGGCCCGGTGTTGTGGCGGGCGCCTGTGGTCGCAGCTGCTTGGGAGGCAGAGGCAGGAGACTTGCTTGAGCCCAGGAATTGGCGGTTGCTCAAGGGTGACAGGTTGTGCCTCTGTCTCAAAAAAAAAAAAAAAACAAATCAGGAGGAATCACACTTCCAGACTTCAGACTATACTATAAATCAATAGTGATCAAAATAGCATGGTATTTGACACAAAAATAGACAGGTAGATGTTTGGAACAGAATTAAAGACCAAGAGCTGAACCCAAACATTTATTGTCATTTGATCTTTGGTAAACCTATCAAAAATATAAATTGGGGGAAAGATTTCCTATTTAATGAATGGTGCTGGGTGAATTGGCTAGAGAACTGTATAAGACTGAAACTGGACCTACACCTTTCTCCTCCAACAAAAATTGACTCTCACTGGTTAAAGGACATAAACTTAAGACATAAAACTATAAAAATTCTTAGAAAGAGTGCAGAGGAAACACTTGAAAAAATTGACTTGGGAGAATACTTTATGAGGAGGACACCCCGGACAATTGAAGCAACATCAAAAATACATTAGTGGGATTGGATCAAATTAAATAGCTTCTGTACTGCCAAGAACACACTAAATAAAGCAAATAGACATCTCTCAGAATGGGATAGGATTTTTGCAAGTTATATTTCCAATGAAGGTCTAATAACCAGAATCCACAGAGAACTCAAACTTATTACTAAGAAAAGAACAAGTGATCCCATTTCATTGTGGGCAAGAGACAAAATCCCAAAACTACAGATATTGACATGTATGTGGAGAAAAGGGAACACTTCTAACTGCTGGTGGTAATGCAAGCTAATACGTTCCTTTTGGAAGGAAGTTTGGAAAACACTCAGGGATCTAAATGTAGACCTGCTGTTTGATCCTGCAATTCTTCTTCTAGGTGTATATCCTAAACCATTTGGCAACAAAGATATTCACACCAGATTGTTCATTGTAGCTCAATTCATAATTGCAAGTCGTGGAAGAAGCCCAAGTGCCCATTGACCCATGAATGAATTAATAAATTGTGGTATATGTATACCATGGAATACTATGCAGCATTAAAAAAAATGGAGACTTTACCTCTTTTATGTTTGTCTGAATGGAACTGGAAAATATTCTTCTTAGGAAAGTATCTTAGGAATGGAAAAAAAAATCCAATGTACTCAGTACTACTATGAAACCATTTTATAATCATTCACACTTTCAGATGAAAGATAAATCACAACTATAGCCTAGGATGAAGGAGGGAAGGGGAGGAGGAGGGAAATGGATGGGAATGGGTCAATAGAGGGTGGGTTAATAGTGGGACCACACCTATAGAGCACATTGCAAGTACAAGTTGGATCTATCAGGTGTAGAACACAAATGTCTTAACACTGTAATTGGGTAAATGTGTTGAAGGCTATGTTAATTAGTAGGATGTAAGCACTCCAATTTGTACAAATAACACATTGAATCCCATAATGGCATAAATGTATTCATAATCTATGTACGAAAGACTTAACAAAAATTTTTTTTTCTTATCTCATCAACTTATACACCATCAGGTAAACATTGGCTGAAGAATTCAGCCCATCAATTTACTAACAAAGATTAAAGACCTTGAGGTATAGAATATTTATACTGTGTAACTTTAGAAAAACAATGACAGCCAGATCCTGCCAACCTTTAGGATACATAGTCACTCTAAACCACCATGGTGCTGATCACTGCAACTCAAAAAACCCTGGAAATTTTGTCCCACTTAAGCTTAGTTTTTTACCATGAGCCTCTGGCTGTTTCAAGGGCTAATGCTCAACTGGTTAGGCTTTCAAGCCATTTTGAAACAATGTATGAAAGAGAACAGTTCTTTCACCTTAATATGCTTACTTCTATTATTTAGGAAGAACCATCAGCCGATCCATAGAAAATATCCTTGGGTTTTTCTTCTCCCTTTTAGTTGTCTCTGATTCTTATATCCAATCTTGAATAACAGCCAAATAGTATTCACAGTAATTGTAGACATCATGATTTTTTTAACAAGAGAGGAAAAATAAAATACACAAAGCCCAGTAAATCTGATGGCTCTGGGTTTAAGTTTGACAACAATACACAATTGGTAGTTCATTAATATTTTCATCAGGTGATTGCCCTCCACTTAGCAACTTGGAAACTGTTTGAAAAAGCAGTTTCCATTCACTACTTTTACGTCCTCCCTTTCCATTCCTCAACCCGTGATATTTTGGATTCTACCTCTTCACCTTCACTAGGTTTATTCTCAGAAGCACATATTTGTCAGGCACATATTTGACATTTATTAATTAGTCCAATGATTCCTTTTAACTTTTGCCTCAGCTACAATATGACATCTCTGTAAGACATAGATGCCATGGTCTAAATGTCTCTGTCTCTCCAAATTTACAAGTTGAAATCATAATCCCCAAGGTATGGTATTAGGAAGTACACTTTTTGAGAGGTGATTATGTTATGAAGGTAGATGGTTTAGAAATGGGATCAGTGCCGTTATAAAAAAGGGTCCAGAGAGTTGTCTTGCCTCTTCCACGATGTGGGACAAAGTAATAAACACCCTGCTATGAAACAAAAAGTGGACCTTTACCAAATACCAAACACCAAACACCAGGCATAGAGCCTTCCAACAGCTTGATCTTGGACTTCTCAGCCTCTAGAACTGTTAGGAACACATTTCTGGTTTTGTTTGTTTGTTTCTTTGTTTTTGGCCAAGGCTGGGTTTGAACCCAACACCTCTGGCATATGTGGCCAGCACCCTACTCCTTTGAGCCACGGGCACTGCCCTACATTTCTGCTTTTAATAAGTCACTTAGTAAATGATATTTTGTTATAGTAGCCAAAGGCAATTACACTATTAGTTGTTTTTAATTTCTTAAAACTCTCATTTTTCTTTGCATTTGCATAACCAAATAGATCTCTCTCTTTCCCTTCTGGCTTTGTCTTCCAAGCCTCCTCTTTTGAATTCATTTTCTTCTGTTTATTCATTAAAAAGTTGGTGTCTGCAGAATTTTGCCCTTTAATATGATCATATATATAGGAATCTTCTCTTTGCCTCCCTTATTTCTCTCTCTCTCTCACCATTCTCGCTCTCTTTCTCTTTCTCTCTCATTCTCTTGGTATTATCCATTTTTATGACTTTAATGATCTATGTGTACATGAAGTGCACTACACCTGTATCTATACAAGTCTTCTTCACAGCATCAAATTCATCTATTTTATGATTAATTAGGCATCCCCCTGTGAATTTTTCATATTCAAGTCCAACTCAACACACTTTGATCTAAAATGATCTTTCCCTCTAAAAAACTTTTCTTCTAATTATGTCATTCACTATAAAGTGTTCTGCCATTCTTTGAGTCATGTAAGACAGAAATAAAGGAATCATGTTTTGCTATTTGTTCTCTATCCAGAATAATTCAACTATAATATTACCTTGGATTAATTCTTCTGTAATATTCCACTCTTGTCCATTGGCTACCTTTACTTTGGTCATCAATATCTTTCATATGCAATTTTGCAATGACATCCAGCTTTCTATTTTCTATGGCAACTAGAATAAGGTTTCTAAACTTCATAACAGTTCATACCATTCTTCTGCATAAAACTCCCTCAGGGGGGATAAGATTCTTTAGCTTTCTGGACTCTAGAACTGATACAACTTCCTCTCAAAGCCCAGACCAACTTTCCAGTCCAATTCAGATTCAAAGGCAGAATTCTTATTCTATGTCAGAGTCATGTTTAAATTTATTTAATCATTTTATTTTATTTATTTATTTATTCATTCATTTATTTATTTATAGAGGCAGAGCCTTGCTGTGTTTCTCAGGCTCGAGCCAAGAAATTCTCCTCAGCCTTCTGAATAGCTGGGTTTAATGGCATATACCACCTTATGTTTAATTTAGACATCAATGATGCTAATAAATCTTTCCTAAAACCTAAGGCTAGATAAGAGACTAGATTTAGTCCCATACTGCCAGATTAAATCTTAGTGGCCTCTCTAACAGAAAGAACACAACCGTCTAAGACAAGGATTGGATAGCTCCTTGATAGCCAGCACACAGAAAGTACTCAGTCAATATTTAGTGACTGACTGATTACTTGTCCAATGATAACTGGAGTGGAGCAACAGTTTGTTTTATAAATGGATGTCAGGTAAGACTGTATTCATTCAAAAAGATGTCCTTTCTTAAAGACGTCTTTTGTTGAATATTTGAATTTAAATGTTGGCACAACCTGTCAAATGACAGAAAGTTGGCAATGATACAAGATACCTCAAACAAGACATATTATTTAGTATGAGAACCAACATTTAGGAAATTGAAATCCCTTTCAGAGATCTTTTAATTAGATAGTCCTTTTTTGTTTACATATGATATTGCACATCTTGTCACTAATAGAAATTAACTTGGATTTCATGTGGCATGCACACTGATAATTATTCTTACTTCTCAGATAAATGCTTCTTTTGCTATGAAGAAGTCTCACTTTAAAATTGAAGTAGGTTTAACTCCCAAAACCCTGAACATTCATTACAGACCCATAAGCTCTGTCATTTCTAAAGACTATAGCCAGGATTGAATGACTTCTCAGTGATTGTTTCCAGCCATGGTAAACTGTCACCTAACCAACAATTATATCTTGTTTTAATGCTGTGGCATCTGAATTATTCATTGATGAACTTTTAGTATCTTATGAAGCAAAATTGTGTGTATATGTGAGCCTTTATCTAGAGCAGGTATCAAACTATTTGTGGGCATCTAAATTGAGTCATAATGCCAAAGAAATTAAGAGCCATCAGTAATCACTTTATAAGTCAAAGCGAAATTTGTAATTCACTTAAATATTTCCATATATGAAGAGATTATCTTTGGGGGAAAAATTGGTAATGGTCGAGTAAGTTAAAATGATTAAAATCATATAAAACAGTTGTATTTTCATTTGTTTCCCTGAACATTAAATTTTAATCTAGGAATAATGGAAATAAGGGTAGTGCCTTTGGAATTTTAATTATTATGTGCAAGTGAAGGCCACAGAAATGACTTTGCCATATACAGCATATAAAGTCCTATTTCATTTATTACAATTAAAGTACTAGAATGCAGCAATAGTACTTCTAGTATCCTCTTAAAGGGAGCTTTATAGAACTTTCTCTACATGGAGCCTTAATCTGTTTTTCACTTTATTTGCTGGTAAATGAATTCTTCATATTTTCTTCATCGGTTTTCCCCTCTGTCTTACAGACCTAACATTCCATTTTTCTGTATAGCCGAAGGCTTTTTGATTGCGTTAGAGTCTATTTAAGATCATAAACAAAATAAAATGAAGTGATTAATAATTTTAAAAAATCCCAAACAAACCTCCCCTGAAATACTTTATTTGAAAACATAGATTAACACCTATTATAGCGACCATGCCTCAAATCATTGAAAATTTTTTCTGCTGAAGAGAAAATGGTACAGGTTAGCTAAAATTGCTGGAATTCCAAAATATTCTTAAAAGAAAAATATCACTTTAAATGATATTTCAATAAATCTAATAAATATTTTATTATTTTTAATTATTTTATTAGAATAGCTTGTTTATTCAAATAATTGCATAGAAATGACTTTTCAATAAAATTCCATTTTACACATGGTGACTTTTGATATATTTTGATATTTTAAACAACAACTTGGCTACACTTTGGCATATATCAAGAAGTTGTGGGTTTTAAGATAAAGATGACAGCAAGTAAACACACCCTTCAGTTAGAGACAATTTCATTTTTCTAATCCTATTCTGAATAACTATCTCAGAACACCAGCGCCAAACCATGAAAAGGTCCTGGAAAGCTGCCTGAGGACTTGCCTCATGGTTTTCACTAACTTTTAGATAAATAGCTTTGATCTTGTCACTGAACTCCAATGAGATATTTTGCACTGCCCTTCTGAGTGCTATGGTATTGCTCTGATTCTAAGTCTAAGAAAGAACGGGAAACACACACACACACACACACACACTGAGAATATTATAAGTTTTGAGAAGAACTGAGAGTTAGGAAAAATAAACACAAAAAAATATATAGACAAAAATAAGGTCACTATGGTCTGGGATCCATCCCTGTTAGTAAACATAAATTAAATCTCAAAATGTCTCCTATACAAAAGACCCATTTTGTATTATGTCCTACACTTAATTTGGCAATAAGATTCAAATCAGGAGTTGCTGTGGGATGATCTTCTATAACACTAATTATCTTTTTCTGCAAGAATCATTGTGTTACTCTTGGGAGTACTCTGTAAGAAATTATATATTACTTGCTACATAAATGCAAGATTAGACTTAGTACAAAACAGAACCCAAAAGCTGGGAATGATTAAACAAGGATATTGATTGCTATAATTGCTATTTAAGTGCCGAGAACTTCATGAAAACTTAACAAACATGCCATGAGCTATCCTAAAGGAAGGTCTTTTAGAAATATTAAACCTTATTTATAGTGTTCTACTAAACTACATTAGCCTGCAATCAAGAATCAAGTGGATTATTTTGAATGTAAAAATTATTCAGTCCAGAGAATAAAGATCAAGGTCCTGAAATTAATGAATCTTCTCTAAGCAGCAAGCAGGCTCCATGTGGAAGATAGAGGCAGGAACTGGAATTGATTACGTGCATCAGAGTATACACCATAGATGCTCTGGGAAGTCTGATTACCTGGATGTGTCACTTTTAAATATGTAGGGCAGTGAGTAAGGCACATGTGGTCACATATTCACACAAACATACAGATGTACAGCCTACTTTGAACACTCCAGAAAGTGTTGACCTTCATACAGTGCAGGGTCCTTCAAATATTGATTCAGTTTAATCTTTCTTTACTGAAATGAAATATATACTCCATGGTACACTGAGGTCTGGGCTGAGGATGCACTTCTTTAAATTGAAATAATAAATTAAATACATTTTCTTTTAGTTACCATTGGACATGAAGGTGGCTACTTTCCAGTGGAAGACAATGTTAACTCTCTGTTTATCTTTGTACTTCTTTCTTAAGCTGAAAATGGCTTTAGGACATTTGAAAAATATTAACTGAATTCTTCAATTCTTAAGACTTGAAAGCATTTATCTGAAGTTTGCTAATTCTCCTATATAAATTGTGATTTATTATTCCATGAAAGCATTGTGCCCAAGGAAAGAATGAAGAGAAAATGAGGAAGCAGAAAAATCCTTTTTACTAACCAATTTGTACCAACACCTAAAGAAAGCCTAACACACAGAGAAGAAATACCCAAATGCATATTCAACAGCTTTAAGCAAAGGAAATCTTTCTTCAACCCTGTTTTTCTCTTTCCCTTTTCTGGAGAATTAATGTTTTGTTTAGCCATTAATGAGGCATTAAAGATGATTTCACACTTTAAATAACTTAAAGGGTTTTTTTTTGTTGTTTAAAACCACCAGTAAGTGTTGTCTTTCCACCTTGTTTTCAATTCATTGAATTCAAAACTCAGAGAGAAGAAAGGAATGTAATTTAGGCCAACAGCTCCCAAACACAGTGCTTAGATCAAGCCAAATCTATGTATTTTTTTGTTTTGTTTTTGTTGTTTTGCCCATATCATACTGAGAAAAATAAAAAGGATGTATTGAGCGTTTCAAAGTAAAACGTATTAATTTATTAATGTTAAAAGAATGACCTCTATTGTGAGATTATGTCCAGTAATATTCTGTGAAGACATGGCGACACATTGAAAAAGTGGTAATGATAGAATTTTGTATTTATCTTAATTTGAAATACTAAGAACATTGAAAACAGAAAAGTTCTTCCTTATATTCAGTCAAATGTGCTTCTAACTATTGCTACTCATTTTAATTCTTTCCTCTGGGTCCCCAAAAAAGTAATTTTATTTCATAAAGAACTGACCAAATAAAAACATAGATAATGTTCCCTGAAGCCTTCTCCAGGTTCCCAATTCATTGCATGCTAACAATCTTCCAAAATGCATTACTTGGAAATCACGTTACTCCAAATGTGGTCTGACCATGACAGTTACACTGTTAATGATATATAGTTGGTAATGCAGACCATAGTTACCTAATAGTTTAAGGGATGTCTACGCCTGCTCTCCTATACGACTACTTAAGTTCCATAATCTTCCCTTTGAGAATGAAGGAATGAAAAATATTTAGTGATTTTTTTGATCATGAGGACAACACTCAGTTCAGTTCAAGAAAAATTATTTAATCTCCAAACACTGCGTGCTTTGGAAGTAGCCCTTGGCCTCTAAGAGAAAGATTTTTAAACAATTTCAATCCATGTTTTCAAGGACATGATAGAGATGTACCCAAAGTGCTTTTATAAGCAGTGTTGAGGGATGGGGGGAACTGGATACTCAAGGCAAATAACGAAATATAATTTCCACCTCCTTTGTTCTCAACTAGCACATAGAGTTTCTCATTTTTATAAAGCATATTGAAAGAAAAATGAGATATGATATGAAGAGATGAGCAGTCTGTAGCTGACTGAGTAACTAATTTTGTTAAGTAATGTACAGCCCATGGCCAATTGAAGCCAAAATTCTTAATGGATTCATCTCTCTTACATTGACAATGTCATATTATTTACATATCTTTCTCATTGTGCCCAGAAAGTTTATAAGTTTGTAAATGGAATTTTAAAATAATCGGAACCTACATATGTCCCTCACATGTGTATTTATTTGGTATTTATGGAGCTTTGTATAGACTTAGTATTTTGTGTAGTTATCTAACTATTAGCATAGTTATCTACACTTGCTTTGGTGGCTTTGATTATAATTTGATTATAAGAGATTATTCTCTCTTAGAAAAACAGGTCTATATATATGAACTTTGACAACAAAAATTCATAGGTAACAGCAGAATGTAGGCAGTTAGGGACATTTGTCTACAAAGCCATCTTTGACCTTTATGCAATTCACCGAAGTTATCCTTACTCTGCTCATTTACCACAGCGCAATATAATTTCTTCCTTAGATCAACTATTTTGAACTGCTGCTGGTTTTTGGCCTCCTGTCATAATATGAATTTTCTCAGCTTTTTCTCCTGAAATTTAAGAAAAGAATGTCCATCCTAAGATTTTCTTAGATGCAGGATATTTAAGTCTTGGCAGTGAGTGTCACTTGAAGTCACCTGGAGTTTTTCTTCTGAGAACTTCAGTCTATAGAAACATGGCTGTAAGAAGGAGGAGGTTGGACACACGTAGGGCAGTGGTCATGGCCATCCCAATCCCTGGGAGTTGAGCTGATTTTCAAAGGGCTCTAGGAAAGGGGCAAAAAATAAAATATAATAGAAAAACCTACATTAATTATATTTACATGATGGATAAAAGCAGAGCTTTCCATGATGAATAATAATCTTAATTTACTTGGTTTCAGACAAAGGCCAATTAAAATGTGCCTGGCCTCTAAAGTTCCAACACTAAATTATGGAAATTTTTTTATCTTTCTTAGACAGTATGTTTTAAAATATTACTACCCAAACTAGCTCTGCAACTGTATCACCTCAACTTCCTCCAAATCATGTCAGTTGGATTCAGTGGCCAAGATCTTCTATGATAGATGATGTCTATGACTTATATTTTTTTAAACTAAATATTTTTTAATCAATCATTTTGCTTTCTTCTGGGACATGTTGAAAAATGCATTTTGAGTGATGTATATACTGACTTTGATTCCATTTACAGCAAAACAATGAAAGCAGTTGGTGGTGTGGTGCTGGTAATATATTCATACGATACATTGTTAGACATATGGGGATCCAGGTTTTTTCTTTGCTTGTGGAATTTAAAAGGAAACTTCTAGACATGCATTTTACGTACATAAAATATAGTGTTCAAATAGGGACAATGTATGAGAACATCACTACTTGTCAGCTACGTGCTGTCAGCAAAGATGAGTTTTCAGTGCATGGTATTTTAGACTTCATTATATTGTCCCATGAAGCATTCCAAAAAAAGTATCGGGTAAAAAATCAGGAGCATTCAAATGAAATGATACTCAAGGGGGTGAAGAGTGTTTTTTTCCCCCTCAAATTGTCTCTATTGGCAGAGTTGACTTCACTTTGCCATTGAACTATGACAAGGTGATTATTTTTAAAAACCAAAATATGGTGCATAATACATTTTAGCCTGCAGCTAAAAGTTAAGTGTGAATATTCATTCATTTTTGCTCTCCGCATGAAAAAAATAATGTGGCCTGAGTAACAAGTAAAGTGTTAACTTCTATTAATTACGTGGAGTTAATGAATAACGTTTACATGTGATAATGTTTAACAAAGGAGAATCCTTTTCATCTTGACACTAAGATTTTGTTGAGGGGGAAGAGAAATTACAATTTTATTTTCACAGTATTCTGAGTATCAACATATCAGGAAAAATTAACAAATTGAAATAAGTAAATTATATTTTCTTCACACACAGAACCCATATACTCTCACGGAAAATTGACAAATGTAAGTGCACCCTGTCAGCAGATACATCTACAGGGCCAAAAATTTGTTCTAAGAATCTTAGGCCAGTCTTAAATTAAGTTTAAGGGCTGCCTGTGTGATGCCCTCCCATAAATAGAATGGATATAGTGCCCCTTTGTTTCGATTCTGCAAGTGCCCAGAGTTACAGCCAGTGGCATGACTTGTCCAAGGTCAGACAGTAATTCAGTAGAAAAGCTCACCCCGTCCTACCTACATTGTAAACGGTTTCTCATCAAGCCTGGCTTCCTGGTCTGGATGGAGTTTTAAACACACATGCCTTTTTTTTCAAACAAGCTAATTCATAAAGTTGATCTGGTCAGAGGTTTGTGAATTAGGCCCATAGAAACTTACTATATTTGTTTATCTAGAATTTGTGCTTAACCTAGTATCTTACTTTAAAACAAAAAACAAAAAAAAATGTGTATTTAACAACATTTCCATTTCCAATATAAGCCTACAGGTAGGAGAACACAAACTCTTGGGTAATAAAATTTCTAGTCATATATCATTTTCAATTTTATTTACCTGGGTTAAATCAAGCAAAATTCATTTATTTTTAAATATTGGCAAGGAAAAATGAAGTCTGGTAGACTATAAGGAATTCTTTACCTCAATCCAGATAATAAAATCATAGCATCAGGTACCATTTGCAAAACTCTTCTTTTAAATGTCAAGGTACAACATAGTGCATCTTTTCTTCTGGACACTCCAAATATCATCCTTACTTATCTGACCTACAGTCACACAAGAGTTATTCTGCCTCTATGGTCAACCTGCCTTCACTTCTATGGTCATGGAAATGAGCTTCATGAAATCGTCTTACTTTCATAAGAAATAAAAGCTACAACAAAGTTCTCCTTTCTACGCTAATAGGCTAAGGTAAGCAATTCTCTCTTTGTTCTTTTGATTAACATTACTAATTCTAATTTAATATTTTAAATAAGGTGCCAAACAAAAAAACCGACAAAATCTACTTTGATTCCATGTAAAAGTCCACAAATTTAAGTGATATTTATTAACCATCTCATAGGTTTTTTTCCCTCACAATTTTACTAGTAAAAGATTATCTTCTTATAGTGCCACAAAAAGAAATTGGTTGGCTGTATATAGTTCAAAATAACCCAGAGGAAAGGAAAAAGTCAATGTTTAGAATGGTAGTTATAATGGAGAAATGTGTTTTACGATTTTATTTAATCCTCATTAAATTCAAGTTTATTTAAATAATACCAGAATTAGGTTAAAGTTTCTCTTTTTCCCTTTTTGACAACTATCCTTAAGGCTGAAGTAAGATTGCAAAAAAATCTTAAATGATTTGAAAGGTCATAGTGATTTTTAAGATTTTCTATATTATACAAATATAAGAAGTTACTGTCCCAACTATAAGTAGCCAATGATCTGATATGTGTTGTGGTTAAGGCAAGATCTGTTTATACCACAGATAATGTTGTGCCCAGTGGAGAAAAGCCAGGGGCGCTTACAGAAAAATATTGATAAAGCTGACCATGTAAAAGCCATTAATCGTGCATGGAAAAGGAAATACTATTAAAAATCAAAATGACAAGTTAGAAAAACATGCAATTCACATTATAGAAAAAGAGCAAAATTTCCACTTATATAAATTGATCCTTTCAAAGTGACAAGAAAAGCAAACCATCAAATAAAAAAATGATTAAAGTTAAAAAATATTCAATTTTATTCATAACTAGGGAAATACAAACTAAAACTATGCCAAGATAACATTTTTCCCTACCACTTTGATGAAGATGAAGAATTTGATATCATACTGCACTGGGAAGGGGACAGAAAACAAACAGACCCTCTTTTACTTGAATAATATCACTGCAAATCGCTGAAACCCTTAGGAATATAATTTGACAATATCTATCAAAATTTAAAGCTCGTATCTTTTGACCTAGTTATTCATAGCTATTAGGAATTTACAGATAAATTTGGTCACATCCAAATAACATGTATATTCATAACAGAATATTTTAATAATAGCAAAGTGGAAGCAATCTAACTAGTTATCAACCAAGGACTGATTACATATATTATATTTAGAAAACATCATACAATTCAGCTATAAACACAAATACGGATGTATTCTGCATATTGATATAGAAATAATTTGAATATATATCATGAAGGGGAATAAAATAAGGCATGAAACTTTGCATAATCTTCTACTTCTCATGTTATAAAAGGGGGAAGAATATCTATTTATATTTTCATGTAAATACTTTTATATGCTAAAGGTACTTCTGGATAGATACAAATTAAAGGGTTAAAATAAATGCCTTGAGGAGGGAAACTGCATAACTAGAAAGGGAAAGAATAGAGACTCCGCAGAGGGTCCATCACATTCTAAAATAGCATTTAGAAGCACAAATTAAGGAATTCATAAGATAATACACCTTTTTTTCAGTTTTTAATCCACCAACATACTAAAAAACTCAAGACCTCTCCCTTGTAAAATAAATCGGCCATGGCATTCCTCAAGAGACAAACTCTCACTATAGTTAACTGTAGCCTCAAATAGAACATAGAGCTATCATCAGCTGACCTGTGAATCACCGAAATCTCCATATCATCAAGTGTCCACAAAAAGATACCCCATAAAGTGGCAAACAGCATTGTCAGTAAACTACATAAAATTAACATATGAAGATTACATGATTGATTCAGCATCAATAATGAATAAGCACGTTACTTGGAGTTAAGGTTATGGATTTTACTAATATATCTGCATTTCCTTGTTAAGACATCTTGTGTAAAAATGTCATACAATTTCATAATGGCCACCTGGGTACAATTTGGGATAGAAAACAAAGCAAACCTAGCTTGTTTATAAGGAACAAACTAATTGAATTGGTATCATTAGCACAGACCTTTAACCAAATGAGTTAATTTAACTCCAAATTACACAGGAAAATGGGGAATCTTATTGACCATTTTATAGGACAAAACAAATCAAAAATCTGAAAATTCATAAATCTAATTAGAAATACAAAGCTCTTGGAAAAGAGGACTGATATGAAGTTAAGCTTTACCACTCAGTCTGTCTAGAAAAAAAAGTTATTATATTTTTCTATATCTCAGTACAATGAAGGTAAGTACTTCTTTACATACTTTTCAAAAACTAATCTTTTTAAAGCAATACTGAAGAGGGAAAAAAGCTAGAGGCGTAACATCACCCAAAATACTATATAAAGCCATAGTAACAAAAATAGTACAGTATTGCATAAAAGAAAGACACACTAATCAATGGAACAGAATGCATTTATAGGTAACACATTCTCCACAAAAGGGCCAAAATCATACCATGGGAAAAGGACAGACTCTTCAATATATGAAGCTAGGAAAACTGGATATCCATATGCAGAAGAATGAAACTAGACCACTCTATCTCACCATATCTAACAATCAAATCAATATGGAATAAAGACATAAAACTCTGCCCTGAAATTATAAAACTACTGCAAGAAAACATTAAGGACATGCACCAGGAAATAGATCTGGGCAAAGATTTGGTTTTTTGTTTTGTTTTGTTTTGTTTTTTGAGACAGAGTCTCACTATGTTACACTCAGTAGAGTACCATGGCGTCACAGCAACCTCAAACTCTTGGGCTTAAGTGATTCTCTTGCCTCAGCCTCCCAAGTAGCTGAGAACACAGACACCCAAAACAAGGCCCTTTTTTTTTTTTTTTTTTTTTTGTAGTTGTCGTTGTTTGGCAGGACTGGGCCGGGTTCGAACCCCTCAGCCCCGGTGTATGTGGCTGCCACCCTAGCTGTTGAACTATAGGCACTGATCCTGGACAAAGATTTCTTGAGTATAACCTTAAAAGCACAGACAATCAAAGGAAAACTGGATTAAAAAAACATGATTATATCTAGCTAAACAAAGTAAATAATAAATGACGTGAAGAAAAAATGTCCAAAATAGGAGAAAATATTTGCAAACTAGTTATTGGACAAGGTATTAAGAAGCACAATATGCAAGGAGCTCAAACAACTCAACAACAAAAAATCAAACAATCCATTTAAAAATGAGCAGAAGATCTGAATAGACATATCTCAAAAGTAGATAAAGGGGCAGCAGGTATTTAAAAAAAAATGCTCTGCATCATTAATCATCAGAGGAATGCAAATCAAAAGCACAATGAGATAGCATCTCACCTCAGTTAAAATGAATTTTACAATCAGACAGGCATAACAGATGTTGGCAAGAACATAGGAGATATAAATTAGTACAGCCATTATAAGAACATGGATAATATTATGGATTTTCCTCAAAAAGTTAAAAATATAACTGCCATGTGATCCAGGAAATCCACTACTGGGAATTTGCTATCCAAAGGAAAGGAAATCAAAATATCAAAGAGATAATTGTACTCCCACATTTATTGCAGTGCTATTCACAATAGCCAAAACATGGAATCAGTCTAAGCATCCATAAACAGATGGATAGATTAAAAAATGTGGTACAAATATACACTGGAATATGTGTATGTCACCCATTAAAAAAATTAAATCCTGCCATTATAGTAACATAGATGGAACTGAACATTATTATTATTATTATTATTATTGCTTCTGCTAAAACCTCTTTCTTTTTATTTTATTTTATTTTATTTTATTATCTTTATCATTAAATCATAGCTGTGTACAATAGTGCAATCAAGGGGTACAATGTGCAGGTTTCATATACAATCTTAACTATTTTCATCAAACTGATTAACATAGCCTTCCTGGCAATTTCTCAATTATTATATGAAGACATTTGTATTCTGCATTTAGTAAGGTTCACCTGTACCCTTCTAAGATGCACCGTAGGTGTGGCCCCACCAATTACCTTTCCTCCACCCCAACATCCCCTCTCCCCTCCCTACCCTTGCCCCTTTCCCTATATTCTTGGGTTATAGTTGGATTATACCATTCATACGAACTGGACATTATTATTTTAAGTAAAATAAGCCAGACACAAAAAGGCAAGTGTTGCATGTTCTTACTTATATGTGGGAACTAAAACTTCATTTCATGGAGGTAGTGAATTGAATGGTTAAATTGTTGTTTGAAAGAAGGAATAAGTTCTAGAGTTCACTAGACTGGCTATAGTTAACAAAAATTTATTGTATGTTTTCAAAATGGCCAGAAGAGAAGATTTGGAATGTTCCCATCACAAAGAAATGATAAAAGTTTGAGGTGATGGATATCTCGATTACCCAGGTTTGATCATTACACCTTGTATGCTTGTATCAAAATATCACATGTACACCATAAATATGAACAAATAATTTTATATTAATAAAAAGAAAGGCTGTCAATTATTGATGTCTTTGTGAAAAACAGACTATATTACATTAAAACTGCTATTATCATAAGGTTAATAATGTATCTTTCAATAAAGTTAAATTTCGAATTACAGTAGAATTTCCATAGTTGATCACCTCCCTACACTGAGCACCTCCATACGGTGACCTAATTTCATAGACCAGACATGCGCCACATGTACATATAAGTACAGTAGGTCTAGTTCCTTCATGGACCACTTTGTTATAATCCCTTGGATGGTCAACTCATAGAGGTTCTACCATAATTATTTTTCTGATATTGATGTCTCTCTTCTATTTTAAACTTTATATATTGAAATCTAGAAACCAAGTACTCTTGACATTTCAATTAGCCAGGACAGATACTCTAAAAGTCTTTTCTAATTTTCCAGGCAGAAGTAATTCCAGATATCTTCTATTTCTAGTTAGCTTTTCATCTCTGTATCTTTTAACTTAATTAGAACATAGTCAACTTGACAGGAAAGAAATTACCTATATCCCTTTATATTCTATATTACACTTAGCATAACACCTCAGCACAACAGATTTTTAACATATATGTGTAGATCATCACAAAGAGGCAGGTGGCAAGAATACAGCCTGTTACTAAACACCAAAATTAAGACAGAGAGCAATAGTTCTCAAACTTAAAAATCAAATGGTTGCATCTTAAAAATCTTACTGTTCAAGACATAGCCTAGAAAAATTCAATCAGAAACTCTGAGTATAGGTCTTTGGCATTTGTAGTTTTAAAAGCTTTCCAGTTGATTCAAATATGCAGCCAAGTTTATGGACTGCTGTCTTTGTCTTAGAGCAAGAGTTGTCATACCCAAGTGATCATCAGTAACATGTAGGCAGTTTTTTAAATGAAAAAAGCATATATAAACGCTAATGCAGCACCCTCAGAGATTATGATACAATAAGTTTTAATTAGGTTTAAGAAATCTGGACTAAAACAACAATAGAAACCCCACTGATAAGTCTAATATGTCCCCAGCTTTGAGCACCATTGCTGTAGGCCTAGATCCATGGCTCTTAAAGTGTGGTCCCCAATTCAGTATCAGCATCATTGACTATAAACTTGTTAGAGATGAAAATTTGTGTTTCCCACTGCAGACCTAGAGAGTTAGACACTATAGGAGTGGGGTCAGGAGTCTATTTTGACAAGTCACAAGTGCAAGAACCACCGAGCTATGCTGCCACAACACCCTGGTGTGTTTCATAGCTGGCTGCTAAAAAAGAATTATGTCACTCCATTTTAAAATGACAACTATGATAAATTGCATGATGAGTAAGGTTTTCTATATTTTGAGTTTTGTTAACCTTAATGCTTAACTTAAGGTTTTGGTACCTCTTTCTTCTTACATGTTAGAGTTAATTAACAAACCACTATAAACATTGTTGTTTTTTTCCTTAAAAAAAAAGAATATTAACCCATTCTCAGAATCACTGATTCTGCTGAATTCAGAGGCTTGCTTGCTTACTTTTTAAGTAAGTTTACTGGTTTTGATTTTATATTGTGTTTCAGTTTGTTAAGTTAGTCACATTAAACATTTCAAAGAAATTTAGCTTTTAAATAACTTGAATGAATATTATCATTTGTGTTAAGTCAAAATCTGAATAATAAAACTTTATGTATCAGAATTTAGTGTTCGTTCAAACAAGGTTGTATATGTGGATACCAATGAAAGAAGTGATATTGGGTGCCAGAAAGCTTATGCTTTATATGTATTATTTAACTTAATTTCTTAATAATCCCTTGGAAAAGACCTTTTCATCTCTTATTTATAGATGTGGGATTAAGGCTTAGAGAATTAAGAAGCACGGCTTGTGAGAGAAAGAAATGGGATACCATCATTGGTTGTCCTCACTCTAAGACCTTGAGCTTGCCTCATCCTTAAATGAGTTTGAGAACTTTACTATTAACCATCCTGGCCTCAGCTGGTTACAACAAATTGATGATTGTGGGTTTCACCTTGGGCCAGTGTAAAAGGGGATACATTGACCCTCCTAGCTAACACCCCTGGGCAGCAGAGATAATTAAGCAGTCTAAAGAGCAGAGGAGAGGCAAGAATTGAATATTAGAGTCATAGGGTCCATTGGTCCAACTTATGAGATTACCTATCCATTTGGAAACTTCAGAAAATCCAATTTAGTTTTATCGAGATAACTTGCTAAGGCTCTTAAATAAATGTGTTAAGGTCTCTTTTCTAGTTAAAATGGTGAGCAACAAACTTTTCCTAAACCACAGACTCCCTAAGTGGCTTCCACTTTATCCAGACAATCCCATCAAATAAGCCTCCCCAAAGAGGAGACTACTCATCATTTCCTCTACCACCTGGCTATCCTGCAGCCCATAGCAGTATGGCTTCTTCCCTCATAATTGCAATAATTTTCTTTTTCAGTCCATGAAATCCATATCCATTTCTTCTACTATTCATTGAGTGCCAACTACAGCTTGCTAGACACTGTTATAAATATAATAGTGAATAAAACTAACTTCCTTTTCTCAAGCTTACAGTGGAGTGGGAGAGACAGGAAAAAATTTATATATATATATATATATGAAGAATGTGAGGTGGAGAGTGGTGCCTGTGGCTCAGTGGGTAGGGTGTCAGCCCCATATACCAAGGGTGGCAGGTTCAAACCCTGCCCCGGCCAAACTGCAACAAAAAAATAGCCGGGTGTTGTGGCAGGCGCCTGTAGTCCCAGCTACTCAGGAGACTGAGGCAAGAGAATTTCCCAGGCCAGGGAGTTGGAGGTTGCTGTGAGCTGTGATGCTGTGGCACTCTACTGAGGGCAATAAAGTGAGACTCTGTCTCTACAAAAAAAAAGAAAAAAGAATGTGAGGTGGAATAAATGATAGAGAATATAATCAAGCTGGGGTAAGGGGACAGACAGAGCCTGTTTACACACCATAATTGGAGAAGACCCCAACAGAAAGTGAGCACCCTGACTGTGCAAATATAAAAAAGTGTGTATTTAAGAAAAATACAAGAGCAACTCCCAGGGGCAGAAGAGTGCTTGGCATGCTTAAATAAGGGTAAGGAGGCCAGCATATGTGGTGCAGAGTAAATGGAGAGCCAAAGTTGTCAGTAGGACGGCAGGGGCCAGATTGGATGGGTCTAAATCTTCATTCAAAGACTCCAGATTTAAAATTAACTAAAACATAATTAGCTATTTTTGAGCAAAGGAGTGATATATTCTAAACAAAGTTTTAAAAATCCAATGACAATGAGCAATAGAGATATTTTTGAATGTGGCTATCTCTTGGTATTAAAAACATGAAATAGGTAATTGCAAAGTAACCCCCAAAAGCATCGAAAATCACAAAACAGTGATGAGTAAGATGAAAAAAGTCTTAAATATTGAAAGTCTAAATAAGTTAAGAGAATTTATTTTTAAAGAACATCTAAATAAATGGAGAGATATATCTTGTGTGTGGATTGGAAGACTCAATATATGTCAATTCATCCAATAGTGATCTGTAAAGTTGATGTAATTCCAATCAAAATCTCAGCAGGTTCTTTGTAGAAATTGATAAGTTGGCTATAAAATTTATTTGAAATTCAGAGTCATGGAATAATTAAAACAATTCTGAAAACCCATAATTCAAAGGACTTTGAATACTTAATATAAAGCTAAAATGATCAAGATGTTGCAGAATTGACATAAGTAGAGACAAGTATAATAGAGTAATAGAAAAAAAATAGAAAGTTCAGAAATGGACTTACATATGTATGATCCATTGATTTTCAATAGAAGTTTCAAGGCAAGGGGGAAAGAATTAATCTTTTCAACAAATAATGCTGGAATAACTACTATCAAAAGTTTGATAAAATCAAACCTTGCACCATACACACAGTTATACTTAAAATGAATCATAGAACTAAATATACACTTCAAGAACTAAATATTCTACAAAAGAAAAGAAAAGCTTTGCAACTTTGGGATAAGCAAAGATTTCTTCAACAGAAACACACACACTCACACACATACAAACACACACATACACACACTCTCAAACACATGAGACACTAACCACAAAGAGAACAAATGGTAAATTGGAAATGTCTGCTCATCAAGGGACACTATTAAGAAAATACGATGACAAGACATAGACTAAGATAAAATGCTCATAATGCATGCTACATATCTAATGCACATGTTATGTATACTTCACAAATGCGTTTTTTTGAAGCAACAAGAATTTATTATTTCTTATAATGCTATGAGTTTGCCGAACTCAATTTGAAGGTTTTTTGCTCTATTTGGTATTGGCTACGGTTATTGGTATGGTTACAGCCATTTGTAAATAGAACCAAGACTGGAACCTAACAAATACCTTGTGTCCAGACTATATGGGGAATACAACTCAATAAAAAAAGATAAATTTCATTAAAAGTGGGCAAATATAATAAGCTGACGCTTCAGAAAAGACAGAAGTAGTAAGTCCATGAAAAAGAGTTCAATATCATTAGTCATTAGGGTAAGAGCAGTGGTATTATTACTAGCACATTATCACTAGAACACCCAAAATTTTAAAAATTGACAATACCAAGAGTTGGCATGAAACAATTTGAACTCTTTGAAAACTTTCTCATGAAGTCTCAATGTTATATAATTTTTAGAAAATTTTGCAGGTTTCTTATATTAAACATGCACTTACACTATTACCCAACAAAATTAAACCTCTATGCATCTACCCAAGAGGAGGAAAAACAAAGCACAGCAACTAAACAAGAATGTTCATAGTACTTTTATTAGTTACAGCCATAGAGTGGCAACAAAAATGTCCCAATTGTGGCGTACTCCTAAAAAAGGATATTAGTCAGCAATATGAAAGAACACACTGTGAACAGATAAATAACATGAATAGATCTCAAAGGTAAGCTGAGTGAAAGAAGTCTGGCACAAAAGTAGAGTACTCCCCCTCGTATGTGGGAGTGCCTCCCCACACATCAGACACTGACGCTGGAGATAGTACTAAACCCTCTTGGAAGGTCATGTGCTACATAATGATAGTTTAGTTGACCATGGATTGCATATACAAGGTCTCCTAATAGTACAATAGAACTGAGACACTATTGCCTTACATCAATGTAGCCATCATAACCTCACAGCACAATGAATTGCTCCATTGTCTGTGGTGAGGCTGGTGTAAAAACAGAATCCATGGTTCTGCCAATCACATAAAAGTACAGCATGTATAACTATATAAAGCACATGATGTGTTTTTTTTTTTTTTTTTTGGTAGAGACAGAGTCTCACCTTATTGCCCTTGGTAGAGTGCCATGGCATCACACAGCTCACAGCAACCTCCAACTCCTGGGCTTAGGCGATTCTCTTGCCTCAGCCCAGCCTCCTGAATAGCTGGGACTACAGGCGCCTGCCACAACACCCAGCTATTTTTCTGTTTTGCAGTTTGGCCGAGGCTGGGTTTGAACCCACCAGCTTCGGTATATGGAGCCGGCACCCTACTCGCTGAGCCACAGGCACCACCCAGAGCACATGATACTTGATAATGAAAGTAAATGACTATGTAACTGGTGTATATATTTATTACAGTAAACTTTTCATCATTATTTTAGAGTGTACTTTTACTTAAAAAAAAAAAAAAGAAAAGAAAACAAATTCCCTGCAAGTTAGCCTTGGGCACTTCCTTCAGGAGGAAGAAGCCATTGATTGCTACCATAGGACATGAGGGCTCTGTCCAGGCCTTTGCTCCTGAAGAGGGATCAGCTGTGGTGGTGCAAGCACGACACTCAGGATCCTGACACTGTGTAGGCCCTGGCTTACATGTGTTTTTGTCTTAGTTTTTAATAAAAAGTGCTCATCTACCCACAAATGGATTAATAAATTGTGGTACATGTATACCATGGAATATTATGCAGCCTTAAAGAAAGATGGAGACTTTACCTCTTTCATGTTTACATGGATGGAGCTGGAACATATTCTTCTTAGCAAAGTATCTCAAGAGTGGAAGAAAAATATCCAATGTACTCAGCCCTACAATGAAGCTAATTTATAGCTTTCATATGAAGGCTATAACTCAATTATAGCACAAGAATATTGGCAAAGGGGCCAGGGAGGGGCAGGGAGGGGGAGGTTGGGGTGGAGGGAGAGTAATTGGTGAGGCCACACCTAACGGTGCATTTTAGAAGGGTAGAGATGAAATTTACTAAATGCAGAATACAAATGTCTTCATACAATAACTAGGAAAATGCCATGAAGTCTATCTTAAACAGCTTGATGAAAATATTTCAGATTGTATATAAAACCAGCACATTGTACCCCTTGATTGCACTAATGTACACAGCTATGATTTAATTAAAAACAAGAATTATATGAGTACAAACAATGTAACCTATTCATATATATCCTCATATTAATCTGAAATTAAAAAAAACGAAGAAAAAAAGAACTATGGGGGTCACTAGTGATCTTAGGTAAAAGGTCAAAACCTTATTCACAGCTTAAGAAAAGGCAGGCTGGGGTGGGGGGAAGTTCATAAAGTAAAAAAAATTATTAAAAACATTAAAAATACAAAAGGCTTTTAGAATATAAAGAAAGAAGCTTGCAGAATAAGGATATAAAGCAACAAAATACTTGTGAACAGCTCTACAGTGTCTTTGTTTCTGAATAGTTATTTATTACAATAAAGTAAAATATTTAAAAATTTAAAAGTTTACAATGTAAATAAGTTATACTAAGCCAAGGTTGATTTATTACTGAAGAATTTTTTTTTTTAATAAATTTCGTGTCACCTAGCTGTCTAGTCTTGTAAAGTCTACAATAGAGAACAGTAATGTCGTAGGCCTCACAGGCACTCCGCACACACTCACTCACCCAGAGCAACTTCTGTTCCTCCTGGCTCCACTCATGGCAAGTGCCCTATATAGGTATACTGCTTTTTATCTTTTATAAGGTATTTTCAAAATATGCAAGTCACATTTCACTTCTGTAATTACACGAGATACAAGATATAATATACAAGATCACAAATATTGGTACATATTGATTATAATTCTAATACAGTTTTTTCCTTTCTTAAAATGTGTATGCATTTTTGGCATCTCTATAAGGGATATGAGTGTCCACTGATTTTGTTATCCATGGATTTGGGGGTTGAAATTTATTCCCTATGGATATTGATGAGTATATTATTTCATTTCTAAAATAGGTAATACTAATCTCTAAGGATAGAAAGCAGATCACTAGTACCCGGGTTGGTGGAGAGAGAAACCAGGAGCATGAAAAAGGTTTTGAGAGGGGATGAAATATTCTGAATCTTCACTGGTATGGTGGTTACATAGGTATAAATATTTGTCAAAGCTCATTAAACTACTCACTCTATTCATATTAGGTTTATTGTAAGTGAATTATAACACAATAATATTTATCGAAAGAATCCCATGGATGCTTTATTAATATTTTAATCATATAATTTATTTAACAAGGATAAGACATGAAGACCAAAAAAGTAGTCATATAAAAGAAAATGTAAATTTAATTAATAGCCTTGTGTAATAACACATAAATTAGTGAATTCAGAAAACAGCCCTAAAGCCTTATATTTACTTTCAAAACCCTTCACTAAGTTTTAAAAAATAATGATTATGAATGATTCAGGCAGGGAACTTTTATGTATCAGTTTTATACTTCTTTATGTCAATGAATTGAAACTACTGAAACTGCAGGCAGCTAACTGCATTATCAGAAAAAGGTTGAATTTTTAATTTCCTCCTTTGTCTAGACAATGAAAATTGTCAATCTGTCTATGTAACTTCTGTCTTTTGATGAGACAAGACTTTATAAGCAATGTATTTTAAAATATTAAGGCAATTTAAAAAAGTATCATCTCACAGCCTGATGTCTAAAAAAAATAAGTACAATTGCATCAAAGATTTTATAATACTAGTTTATGTTTATGGTCTGATATACTGCAAATATTTAACTTAATTTAGAATAAAAATTTAAGTTTCAAAATGATGGCATAGAATCAAGCTGGCTTCACTCCTCACCAAGAGAGAACCAAAACCAAAAACAGCCCTGGGATTATCACCAACAACATTCCATATCTCAAACATGAAGATGAGACGGTTCCTGGGGCCACAAAAAAGTAACCTTTTTTCTTTTACCTAAGCAGATAATCAGAGGATCAAATTTCTTTTCTTTTCTTTCTTTTTTTTTTTTTTTTTGAGACAGAGCCTCAAGCTGTCACCCTGGATAGAGTGCTGTGGCATCACAGCTCACAGCAACCTCCAATTCCTGGGCTCAAGCGAGTCTCCTGCCTCCGCCTCCCAAGTAGCTGGGACTAC
>CAUYRH010146659.1:0-11047 GCA_963574655.1 Perodicticus potto | reverse complement strand
AGGTATATGTGGCTGGCACCTTAGCCCATTGAGCCACAGGCCCCTAGCCAAGCTCTGCAACTTCTGACTGTGGACCCCTAATCCTCTCAGAATACCTCTTACTTCTCATGAAATAAAGAGCGGGAGAGGGAGGAAGGACCACACTCCAGGGCCATGCTGTAAACACAGGAACTTACAACCAAAAGCATAATCGTGTCTATCTTCGTCTTTGTATGTACTATCGAAGCTGCCTATTTTTTTTCTGTTAGACTTCGCTATTAGATATCCTTCTAATGTTCTTTAAGTATCAAGTGAAAAGACAGTAAGTCCTCTTCTCAATTCAATAACTCAGAAAAATATTATAAAGAATCTGCCTTTAGAAAGGGTTTATTTTCCTTTCCAGAGTCATATATCCCCATCTATACCCATTTTATTCATTTAAATAGATTCAAATGGTCTTTAACAAAAACCACTAATTCATTCACGTACAACACATGCATACCATTTATATCTGTGCAAACTATAATCTACAGGCCAAATCTAGCCCACCATCATTTTTATGAATTGTTCCTCTGAAACATAACTTCACTCATTCATTCATTCAGTGCTGTCTTTGGCTGTTTTTGAGCTATGATGATGACAGAGCTGAGTAGTTGTGAGAGGCCACATGGGCCTGCAAAGGCTTAAAATATTTACTGTCTGGTCCCTTTACAGAAAGTTTGTTGATTTCTGAAGGCATCTTACTTGTTCAGGAACTGATTAACACAAATAGCCCCAAAATATTCTTTCTAATCGGAAAAATGTATAAGCTTTGGTCAGTGACTATCCAGTTGGCTAATGATGTTATGATTCTAGGAGTCCTTAGTTCAACTGTTTGCATGTCTAGAAACAGTTCCATCAAAGAATTTTTCTCTATACATACCAAACGAAAACCAAAAGCATAAAACACTCAAAGGTGAAAAGGACAAAGAGACATAGATGTAGTTCCAAATCTAAATCTAGATCCATCGTAAATGTTTCACAAGATAAACAATCTAATGTGAAGAAATCAGGAAATCTTCCCCCAAAACGCCATTCATCTGAAATGTCAAACGCCCAAGATAAAATAAAAATCCAATCAACTGGATAACAAAAAACTAATTTATTCGTATCTAGTGAAATTCCGTGAAGAGCCCCAAATAAGGCTCTACACGCTTAGGAAAGCCTTTCAGGTGGGGATTAAAAAGTTCTCCAGCCATCGAGCTGTTTTAATCCCTCTACCAGTAACCCAGGCAGTGAGAAACCCAAATTTGGTGTTCTCTCTTATCTCCCAGCAGTTTTATTTCCTTTGGGCACAGCGATCTCGGTAAGGTTGGTTCACAGACACCCATCTTCCTTCCCGAATCATATTATCCTAATGTCTTTTAGAGCCCTCTAGATGTGTTTCCTTCCGGAGTCAAATGTGCATGAACAGATTGACACAAGACCAAATGGCGCAAATATGTCATAAAACCGCTTCCCAAAAGACAATTTTCAAAAAGAGACACAAAAGGGGGCATAAATGTAAAGGCCCACTTTAAGAAGCGTCTCCTCCGTGTTGAGGCCGCTGGTTTAAAGCGCTCGGGTCCACTGTTCTGCAAAGACAAGACCCAGGGAGAGGGGCCCGCCCAGCGGGAAAACGGCGGAGAGGCAGGAGGGCCCGGGGGCGCGGCGCGACAGGTGCACCGAGGCCGCGGACTCACTCGGGGGTGCGGCCGGGCTGTGCGGAGGAGCCTCGCCCACCACGCACCAGAACACAGGCGCGCAAGACACTAAAGTGGGATACAACCGCGTAGCCGGACAAGGAGCCGTGGGGACCGAGCGAGGGGGAAGCATGCGACGGGAACAGACTGTTTTCTAGCTTTCCTTTCTTTCTCCTCCAGTAACTCACCAAGAAAATCACACTGAGAAGACGGAGGAAAGGAAAGGAAATGGGAAGAAGCATCCAGAAGCCGCTAGTGCCTCCTCGGGCGACGGAGCCCAGCACCTCTGGATCTCGCCCCGGCCCCGCCCCCCGCGCAGAGCCCTCTGCGTCTGCGCCTGCGCCGGCCCCACCCCGCCTATCCACCACGCCCACTTGCCAAGCTGCCTCGCGCCGGGTACCTGACCCTCCTCCCGCGAGCCAGCCTACCGTAGCCCTCGACGTTCCTCGGGCTCATCCCTGCCTCCTTGCGCTCTCGACGTCGGCCGTGCGTCAGCGTGCCTCTGCCGCTCGCTCCGCCCCCTCCGGGATTGAGGCATGCGCATTGGAGCCGTATTGTGCGACGCAGGCGTACCAGTTGCGCTTCGTCTGTTTCTGATTGGATTTTTGTTTGTCTCCCGAATACAATGATAGAAGGGAGAAAAATTGGAGGGGGCGAGGACTAATTTTCTCCACGTTCATCCAAAAGGCACTTATAAACAGTGGCTTCCTTATGAACTCAGGCAGAGGCTCTGCAAAAAGAGGGGAGAGAGCGAACCTAGTTTGCAGCGCCGCCTTCCACTTCCCGGTCACCTAGTAACTGTTGCCACGGCAACTACGCTGTCAACAACGCTAAGCAATCCCGAGAAGCGTAGAGAGGGCTTATTTCTTCCCGAGGGAAGACTGTTAAGGAGTCGAGAGAAGAATAATGTGAAAGAGAGAAACTCGAGTTTCTTGAGAAGGCAAGGGAGTACGGGAGGAAAAGGGGAGCAGTAAGGACAGGGACGGAGATATTGGTAAAGGGAGAAAAAGTTGATAGTTTTAAGGAGTCATTTGGTGACTATGGATCCAACGTGCTTTTCCGAATGCATTTACAACCTCATTCCCAGTGACTTGAAGGAGCCTCCCCAGCCTCCTAGGTATGTGGGTAAGCAAAGATAACCACTGGAAACAAGAATGGGGAACAATTATTACATTTCCAGAATAAATGTGCATATGATGGGATCTTTACAAATATGTGTGTGTGTGTGTGTGTGTGTGTGTGTCTCATTGAAGTGGCCTTGGATGACAACTTCTTAGAGAAGAGGTCAAAAATTTAGACATTTAACATGTCGCAGTTCACAAGGGGACGGTCCAGTGCTTTGAGATGGCCATTTTACTTGATATTAGGCTACACTTTTAATACGTTGTGTAGTTGTTTTGTAATTTATCTATATTATTGGTAGGTGACATGGTATATAACAGTGTGAGATTTCATGTTGAAAAGAGAAAAATTACAACTTCTGATCAGTGAAACAAAGTAGATGGACTAGTTTCTGAGGTGTCTTTCACATCTAGTGGTTGAATGGGAGGAAGAATGGATGAATAGATAAGAACCTGAAAATATGTAATTGAGTTAAAATTTTGATATATAGGTGTTAGAACTTGTATTCCTCAAGTCTTAAAAAGGCAATCACACAGTAAACACTCAAGTTACTCTCATGTGTAGGGACTTCTTAGAACTTACTTAAATCTATTGGGAGAAAAGAAGGTAACTAATGAGGAAAATCTCATCCCTCCTAGGACTTGAAATGTTTCCAGTGTTTTACCTTTATATTTTTCCTTATTCAAGTCAAAACCACATTAAAAGAGCACTGGGCTGAAAAAACAGGCTCTGCAACTGACTTAGGGATCTTGAATAAAGTTTCATTTGTTTACTGCTCTGTAAAATAAATGTTGTAGACAATCTCTCAGGTCCCTTTCAGATCTCCTGGTCAATTTTTTTTATTAGTAACTGTGGGGTCCATAACATTTTCAACAAGTGGGTAACTCCCTCAATTGTATGCATGTTTTTGTTGTTGTTGTTGTTCTTGTTTTGTCTCACTTTATTGCCCTCGGTAGAGTGCGGTGGCATTACAGCTCACAGCAACCTCCAACTCCTGGGCTTAGGTGATTCTCTTGCCTCAGCCTCCTGAGTAGCTGGGACTACAGGCACCCGCCACAACACCAGGCTATTTTTTTGTTGTTGCAGTTCGGTAGGGGCCGGGTTTGAACCCACCACCCTCAGTATATGGGGCCAGTGCCCTACCCACTGAGCCACAGGCGCCGCCCTGTATGCCTGGTTTTAACGAGAGCACTAACTATATTGAATTGCCATTAATTAACTTCTCAACATCTAGTAGAGATCAGAAAGAAGAACGTATAGTAAGTTATTATGCAATTGCTGAGTTTATGAGGAGTGTTCAGATTGTTGCTGAACAAATTTTTGGTACCAAATTCCTGTGTACTATACAAGATAAAGCTCCTCCTCTCTGTAACACATTGGTAGATTATATTTTCTGTAGAATACTGAATTTGAATGTTCAGATATTTTATTAAAAAGTATTCCATTCATCGGTACATGAAAAACTTATCTGAATTTAGGCAAATCCCCCCCCCCGATTTTATAGGAACAATCTATTCATTTGCCAAGCATTAACCCAGCCCTACTATGTGTATAATATTGCCCTAGCATATCAGATATAGGGGATGTTGGAGTGATAGCACAAACTTCTTGCTTTTACTGTGAAGGAATAAGTAGAAAAAGGACTTATGGTGACAATGGATAGAAGGCATTTAAATGAGGTACCAAAAGAACCTTTCCTATTAAGGTGTAGTCAGTTTACGCTGTCAGCAACAACCATGAGGAGTTTTGACAAGATAGCGTGCATACAAACCTCTAATTTATTAAAAAGTATAGTAAAACGTTTAACCAGTTCTCTCTCACCACACTAGACTGAATTTGTCCTAACTCAGACTCCTCACTGGTAGTAAGGATTAATCATAGGAAAGAAATTTATTAAAGTTTTACGTCCTATTTGCATAATTAAGCTATAAACCCCTTCTAAGAAAATTCACCACAGCTTTGCAGCGCTACCAAGGTCGACAGTGCTGTGGTCTCCCACAACTCAGAGTTTACAGTCTTCGTGAGGAACTGAAATACGAACTTTAAAACGTTGATTAACCACAAAGTAATATATTATTGAAAATCTTTTTTTTTTTTTTTTTTTGCCGGGGCTTTGGTTTGAACCCGCCACCTCCAGCATATGGGGCCGGCGCCTTACTCCTTTGAGCCACAGGTGCTACCCTATTATTGAAAATCTTAATGAGAGTTGCAGATAACTAAATGAAAGCCTTTAGAAGATGGATGTAGGGGACCAAAGTCCAGTGAAGGGCTCTTTCCTATACTTGAATTATGAGCTGATACTTAAGGTAGAAAGGCGTTGAAAGCCATGATTCACTTTTCAAAATTTGAGTTACTGTGATGCATGAGACGGTTTCCAAGATCTTCATTAACTCTTATCACCTTTCCATTGGCTGCAATTATTTAATATATAACAGTGTGAAAATACACACTGTTAAATTATTCTTTCCTTTTTAAAAAAAGGAAAATTCACCCTGTTAAATTATTCTTTCCTTTTTAAAAAAAAGCAGTATTTCATATATGGTTTGAACAGCCCATGAAATTATTATGTCCTTTTTTTTTTTTTTTTTTTTTTGAGGCAGAGTCTCACTGTGTCACCCTGGGTAGAGTGCTGTGGCATCACAGCTCAGAGCAACCTCAAACTCTTAGACTTAAGTAATTCTCTTGCCTCAGCCTCCCAAGTAGCTGAGACTATAGGTGCCTGCCACAACACCCAGCTATTTTGTTGTTGTTTTTGTAGTTGTCATTGTTGTCTGGCAGGCCTGGGCCAGGTTTGAACCCACCAACCCTGGTGTATGTGGCCAGCACCCTAGATGCTGAGCTACAGGTGCCAAGCCTCTCCTTTTTTTTATTTTGAGACAGAGTCTCAGTTTGTGCCCTGGGTAGAGTGTCATGGCATCAGAGTTCACAACAACTTCAAACTCCTGAATTCAAGTGATCCTCTTGCCTCAACTTCCCAAATACCTGGGACTATAGGCATGTGCCACCAGCCTGGCTAGTTTTTTCTATTTTTAGCAGAGATGGGATCTCACTCTTGCTTAGGCTGGTCTCGAACTCCTGAGCTTAAGCAATCACCTGCCTTGGCTTCCTAGAATACTAGGATTACGGATGTGAGCCACTGTGCCCAGCCTATTAACTCCTTTTTTTAATATTTGGCAAAATACTTTTATCCATACAGCCTAAGTTTCCATTAGAATTTTAACAGTCATGTCCCATTGTTGGCTTACATGCCAATACCTGCATGGAATATGACTAAGGTTCATCTCTCCCACTTGTAATTATTTATCTGATTCTTTTTGATCTCAATACATTAATCTATGCAGATAGTTCTGAATTATGAATCTCTCAGGCAGTCTGTTAATCATTCTCAGCTTTGTGTCTTTGCAAATCTAATATGTATGTCATTTATATCTCCCATCTATCATTGAGCAGGGCAAGTACTTTGCATGTCAGTAGGATACTAGACACCTGTCTCTAAGCTAACAGCAGTACTTTTTTTAGTGTTCAGTCACCCAAATGGACCCATTAATTAGTTTATAAATCTCTACTTTATTAGCAGGGATTTAATAATAGGCTTTGCTAACATCAAAATGCAGATTATCATGTCTAAACTATTTCCCTGATCTATGAGTCTAATAGTCTTTTTTTTTTAATTGATGTTCATTTGTGGTGATCTAAAACTCTAAATGGGCTCATGTAATCATTTCTTATGAACTTAATACAGATTCTCTCTACTATTCTTGCAGAAATTGACATCAGGTTCACCAGTATAGAGTTTCTGGATGCACGGCTTTTTGAAAATTGGATTATATAATGCCCTAAACATCCTTACTCTTTAAAATGCCTTTCTGTTTTTCATTGTGATTAATCGTAACATGTAATCTGAATTTCATTTTTGGAGCTTCCCGCCCTTCTTGAACTAGGTTCCATTTTATTCAGTGTCGATACCATTATAACTCTGTGCTAACAACTCCCTCCTTGTTTAAAGTAGGATTAGGTATCTGACTCTGCTGAGAAATCTGTTCTTGAGCATTATCAACTCTCAGACTACATGGTCATTTTCTCCTGAGGTTCTGGTCTTTTCTACTTTGCTGACTAATTACAGCCGAGAATTTGATCAAGGAAAGCAGTAATCCTTTTAATAAACTTACATTCAAAGAAGGTCAAGAATATCCCAAAGTCTTTTCTTTGTTTTGGACATAGTGACTTCTTATGCTAAAATTCCCATTGCTGCAATAGATGATCTCAGACAGAGTTTTATGATTAGCATTACAAGCTATTATTTATATTTTTTATGTGGCTAGGTAGTCTCTACAGACTTCTACAATAATAACACTTATCTTCATCTCCTGTATTATTTTATCCAACTGTTCTTCTCATGCTTTTATATCATATATTTCTATACATGGGACATATATGTACGTATCATGTATATGGGTACTCAACTGAAGATGTGTGTAATTAATAGAATCATCTGATCAATGTAGAAGAATTGAAGGCCTGGGAAACCACATAGTAGGAGGTGATTGATTCAGTGATTCAAAAAGGCATTTTCTGCTTCAGACATTTGGATGATCCACAAACAGGATTTTTGGTCAGCAAGGAAAATTACAGCTTCCATATGCATTTACTGGTGTAATGTTCTAATTTGGATTCCTATAGGTAATAGAACATGTGGTAAAAGGTATTGTTACACCTCTCTGGCATTTCACATATACCTACAAATGTGAAAAGAAAATATGCCAACAATGTTCCTTAAAATTAGTTGCCAGGGGTCGTTCTCCATTCCTGCAGACAAACCCGTCCCTCTCTCTCTGGAACATTTTTTCACTTTGTGTAACTTCCTTTATTACTTTCATTCTTTCTTTTTCCTATAATAAACTGTTTGCACGTGAAGCAAAAATTCGTTGGGAGGGAGATTTTTGGATAGGTGAGCTTTTGTGAATGTCAGACTCATTTTTTAAAAGTTATTCAGTTGTAGCACAACGTTTAATATCTCAAGCGATACCATACAATAAATTGTAGTACGTGTATAAGAATTTGACAGAAAAATATGTCAGTCTGTCTGTGTCTGTTACATTAACAACCTAGCATGGTGACTCAGATTTTTAGAAAATAACACCATGGGTGCGACACTTGTGGCTCATTGAGTAGGGCGCCGACCCCATATACCGAAAGTGGTGGGTTCAAACCTGGCCTTGGCTGAACTGCAAAACAGAAAAATAGCCAGGCGTTGTGGTGGGTGCCTGTAGTCCCAGCTACTCAGGAGGCTGAGACAAGGGAATCGCCTAAGCCCAGGAGTTGGAGGTTGCTGCGAGCTATGTGACTCCATGGCACTCTACCGAGGGTGATAAAGTGAGACTCTGTCTCTACAAAAAAAAAAAGAAAAAAGAAAATAACACCATGTCTGCTAGGACACAGGTAAAATGAAGAAAAGGTTTAAACAGTTTCAGTTTTAAAATATTTTTAATCAAGATGGACATCCAATCATCATAACAAGAATAGTATCGCTATTAATAATATATTCAATGTATTCATATTTACAATGTGCCATATACTGTTTTGCACAGTCATTATTTAATTATCACAAGAATGTTAGGAGATAAATAGTATTATCCCAATTTAAATAGTATTATCCCAATTTTATGGAAGAGGAAACTCAGGCCCAGAAAATTGAGGCAGCTCAGAAAAACAAGGGCTAAGACTGAGACACAAATCTGATGCCAGAACCCATAATTTGAATCCGTTTGATTAAAGTTTTAGCCTGAGTCAACAAAACAAACCTAATGAGCACTATTTCCTTCAAAAGCATGTATAATTTTTTAGTCACCTTATAATTTATTACATATCAGATACTGTTTGGTATTTATGTACTTCCTTGTTCTAAGGCAATAAGATATTTTTCAATGAGAATATCAAAGCAAATAGGAAATGATGACAGAAAAGTAAGATAAGACCACAAATGAGACTTATACGGGAAATGCAGGCTGCAAAATCTTGTATGTTCTCTTGAAGGGAGATGCTAATTTGACTCAGAGCCCACAAAGGAAAAGATTCTTCCCAGGACTCTTCAAAAATCACATCCATCCTAAGTGACATTGTCCATAGAAAAGAGCAAAGCAGTAGCTGAGGAGGACAAGTTCACGGGCAGAGGAGATTATGTGCATAATGCAGTGAGCAAAGATTTCAGCAGGACTTTGACATTAGACTTAGTGACTTTGATAGGTCTAATACTGTGCTTTTCATAAACCAGCGTCCCAGTGCCACAACATAACTTAACAAAAGCATTTTGGAAATGCCAGTGTGCTGTGCTCTGGCGTGTGACTATGGAGTTTAACTCAAGGATCAGTTTTCCTGATAGAGATCAGCCCCACCCAATAGAAATAGAGTGGGAGCCACATACGTTATTAAAAGATTTCTAATAGCAGGAATTTTAAAAAGTGAGAAAAAAATAGGTAAAGTTACTTTATTGATAAATTTTGTTTAAACCTATACCGAAAACATTACGATTTCAGCATGTGGCAATAGTCGTATTTCAAGTGCACAGTATCCACATTTTAGTTTGAGAATAATTTATCTTTACCCCATTTCTATCAATGGGGGTAAAGATAGAAACTAGAGGCAGTTACGGAATAAAGTCACCTCTAAATCTTTATAAGAAAACCATACCATTCAGAAAATGGAATAAAATGCAGCTATTTAACAGTAAAAGTAAACTTTGCATATACTAACATGGAAGATCTAACACTATATTAAGTTTTAAAAATCAAGTGGTATGGCCGGGCGTTGTGGCCCAGGTACTTGGGAGACGGAGGCAGGAGACTCGCTTGAGCCCAGGAATTGGAGGTTGCTGTGAGCTGTGATGCTACGGCACTCTATCCAGGGTGACAGCTTGAGGCTCTGTCTCAAAAAAAAAAAAAAAAAAAAAAATCAAGTTGTAATTCGTACAGCTAGAGAAATGCAGCAAACTGAATTTATACTGGAAAATTTATTAGGGAGAAGGAGGGAACCTGGATTTTTGTCCATTCATTTTATTTTTGTAATTTAGAAACAGTAAATTATCATTTACATGGAATAGAATATCTTGTTTTCTGTAACAGGTAAGCAGACTTTTAGTTTACATATGCAAAAAAAAAGTATTGAATCACAGGATTGCATATGAAAAAGAGGTGGGAATAAATGCACCTGGTTTTACCCCAAGTGAAATTATTTTCTTAATCATAAGACCACATATGCCATCCCCAACTTCTGTTCTCAGTTTGTACCATAACTGATCCCTAGCCATTGAGTTCAAGATTGAAAAAAGGCTCTTAAAATCTAAAAATAATTTAATGTTTCCCCAAATTTATCCACATAAAGAAGAGAATACAAATTATTAAAATTTATTTTTAAAAATATAAAATTTTAAAATCAAATCATGTGAACATTAGAGAAAATCAATGAAATTCTGATTCTTTGAGAAGACTAATAAAATTAATAACTCCCTAGCCAGACTTATCAGCACAGAGAGAAAGACAGAAAACAGGAATTACTACCATCAGGGCTGAGAGAGCTGACATCACTACCGAGGCTGCTGATGTTCAAAGGATGATAAAGAAATCCTGTGAACACCTTCGCAACTGTTTCCTAGGGCAGACCTTCATCTAGCTTGCCGAAGCCTGATGGGCAGAGCTTAGATAATTATGTTTTATGGCTGTTGTTTTCCATATTCATATTGTAGACTTAAATAATTTAGAATTGTATGCCTATTTTTAAACTTTAAATATTTTTTTTACTAGAAATATAAATGCTACAACTTTCTAATTTTAATTTTTAGGTACATATCAATTTTTAGGACAGCTGTAAAAGATGAACGGCAAAAAGTTAAAACTGCAATGAAAACTATGGGACCAGCAAAAGTTGAAGTACCTTCTCCAAAGGATTTCCTAAAGAAACATTCAAAGGAAAAGGTTCTGCCACCCAGTAGGTTTTATCACTCTTAATTTTTTTTTTTAAATACATGTATTTTATTATTCTTCATTACATTATTTCCTCCCACCACCCGTCCGTGATAAGACATAATTGATTTACAGAAAAGAATACAGAAAACACCAAAGCTCCTGGTAGTGGGAGAGATTTCAAGTAGGAAGAGAGAAGCTCTCTCCGTTCCTCTCCCGGTCTTTCCCCGTCTCCTCCTCTAGGCCTCTAGCCTCAGGGTATATATAGGT
>CAUYRH010146653.1:0-10363 GCA_963574655.1 Perodicticus potto | reverse complement strand
GAAGACTTTTTTTTTTAAATTTTTTTTGAGACAGAGCCTCAAGCTGTCACCCTAGATAGAGTGCTGTGACATCACAGCTCACAGCAACCTCCAATTCCTGGGCTCAAGCAAGTCTCCTGCCTCTGCCTCCCAAGTAGCTGGGACTATAGGTGCCCGCCACAACGCCTGGCCATTTTTTGGTTGCAGCCATCATTGTTGTTTGGCGGGCCCGGGCTGGATTCGAACCTGCCAGCTCAGGTGTACGTGGCTGGCGCCTTAGCCCGTTGAGCCACAGGTGCCAAGCCAAAGACTGAAGACTTTTTAATTCATTTCTGGATTACAATAAGAAATGAGAAGTATATCGAAGCCCGTGAAGATTTTCCTTTCTCTATTATTTTGAGTCCCAAGGGCTGGGAACACAGATGAATACATAACACGACTCTTCCTATATTGAGGCTTTCACAGTGTAGAGAGGGAGAGGGGAGATAAATAAATAGCTGTGACAATAGTGTACGGTATGGTGAAAGTGTGCTCTTTACTTACTGTGACTCTAATATAAAAGACAAAAGGGTACAGTGTTTGCCCTGGGATCACTGGGCAGGCTGGGATCAGGCCACGTACATCCACACGTTCAAATTTTGGTATCTGTCTCACGTAAGCTGATGTGATCTTCTGCTTTAGATTACTTGTCTATAAAAAAAGACTATTAGAAGTGATACCGGAATTTCACTTTTCAGTAGGTTCTTGGTCTCGGTGATTCGAAGAATGAATTTGCAGACCACAGATCAGTGGTAAGACAGGATTTATTTACAGAAAAGAATACAGAAGTGCCAGAGCTCCTGGCAGAGAGAGGAAATCCAGATCGGGGGAGAAAAGCTCTCTCTCTCTGTCTGTCTGTCCCTCTCTGGGCTCTTTGTCTAGCGGTTTATATAGTCACCTGGGGCCCTTGGTAGTTACATTTAGCATGTCAGGGACATGTGTGGCCCTGGGTAGTTACATTTAGCATGTCTGGGACGTAGTGTCTGGGACCACAGGTCTGGGTTGCAAAGGAATGGCTACAATCCCTTTCATTCCCAGGCCTAGGAAACTTACACGAAATTGACCAGGCCTAGAAAATGGGGGTTCCCTGTTCAGCCTAAGGTGCTGGTGTCTCCCCAGCAGTTGTCTGGCCCCTCTGGCTACTAGAGCCTCCTGTAGGGCCCCCCTGCCTATCCTCCAGCCCGCTGGTTCCTCTGCTGGCTGCCACCACATCAACACCGCCAAGGCCGAGGCAGCTGGTCTGCGCCCCCGCTCCACAAGCTGGCTGGGATGCCCCTTGTCCTGTGTCAGAAGGATTATATGTATTTGTGGTAAACACTTAGAAACGTGCCTGGAATTTAGTGAGCACACAGTAAGCATGTACTATTTCTTCTAAAATAGGTTCCATGGATATATTTGATGTTACACTGATGTCATAATTCATACTCATTTTAATATCAAGTATAAAGACAAATATAACTCAAGTTTTTATGCTTGTTCTCACCAAATACATTTCAATGAAAAAGCAGATACACATCTAATTTCATATTTTTTATTATAAGCCATTCCAAGTACCCAAGTCAATTTTGGGAAAATGAGAGGGAAATTTTTTCTCTTATTATACGTAGTGTAATACAGTTTGCATAAATCTAGGCAGACATAATTATGGTAGGTGGAAACAAATGCTTAGTCCTCAAACAAGGAGAATGCCGGAATGGTCCAGGTGACGTGGGAGAGGACTCACGATGCCCGTCCGTGCTGGATCCCGGCAGAGCTGCTGCTCTTCTCTTTAGTACCTGTGTTTTGTTTCCTTCTTTGCCCTTTACGTCTCTTTTGCGTTTTCCAGTGCTCCCCTTTGGATGTCTGCCCCACCACTTCTCATCCCTGTTTTCTTTCCCCAAAGCTCTGGGACCTTCCTGGGGCAGCTGACAGTTAAATGTTTTTCAGGTTAATTCTTTGACTTAATCATTCTCAGAGTAAGACACACTTTTAAGGCTTAATTTCTTCTTAATAAAATCATTTGTTAATCAAATGAATTTCTAATTGGCTGTTACTGGGAGTAGTTTTAGGGAGAACTTGTGAAGTCACTTTGCTCCCCTGTTTGTTCTTGGCAGGCAGGGACCCTGCCTTTTGTCTTTGTTTCTTGTTTTGTCTCAGCTGCTTGCCAATCACAGAGGCTACCAACAACTTTCACAATGTGCCAACATTTAATATGCACTTGCTCAGTGCCTGGCACAAGGCTAGGGCTTCATGTGGGCTTTTGCCTATAACCCTCACTCTCATCCTGTGCGGTAGATTCTACTATTATCTTCCTTTCTTACAAACAAGGAGTGGTGAAACAAGTTGGTCTGCTGCTTTTAAGTTACAGACCTAGGCTAAAAAGGAAGAGTAGAGAATCGGTCATGTAATAAAGAATGTAAATTGTTGTGAAGGTGATTTCTGAACCAGTCATGCTTTTGAAGCCTATCTTGTGAGAGTTTGGTGAAACACTTGTGTTCCCCTATAGGGACCTGGCCATGGAAAAGTCAACCTGCTTACTGGCCTCTCCCTGATTCTGGACCCAGAACCAGCAATCACTGTTCCAGTGAAGAGGGGCAGCAAGTCTACAGGCCCATTAGATGCTCTTCACAGAGTTGGTGGAACCCCCAGACTGATGTTTGAAAGGAAGGAAACCCCTGTCTGTAAAGCAATTGCAGATCATTCAACCTTCTGGAGAAAATCACTCAAGAAAAGGAGGTAAGTGATGGGTTCTGGATCCTGATGGTTCGTATCTATTTGAATATATGGTGGGTGAGAATCTGAAAAGTGAGGAGGGTCGTCATACGGAGGGTGGCCTGGGAAGGTCCACGTGTTCCCTCTCCCAGTTTGGGGGATAAGAGTTTGGTGGAGTAGCTGAGGAGAGGTGGTCACTCTGAATATTTCATTTTTATGTGCTCATTAAGGAGGAATAGGATTATCAAAACAGTAAAATTAGGGTCAGGTGCAGAGGCTCATGCCTGTAATCCCAGCACTCTGCGAGATGGAGATGGGTGGATTGCCTGAGCTCAGGAGTTTGAGACCTGTCTGAGCAAGAGCAAGGCCTTGTCTCTACTAAAAATAGAAAAAACTAGCCAGTCGGTGTGACAGGTGCCTGTAGTCCCACCTACTCGGGAGGCTGAGGTAGGAGGATGGCTTGAGTCTAAGAGTTTGAGGTTTAATGCCAGGGCACTCTGCCCAGGGTGACAGAGTGAGACTCTGTCTCCATAACGAAACAAAACAAAGCACTAAAATTGAATTGTATTCTGTCACATGAATTGCTATGGCTTGAATATGGTTCATCACTTTCCAAATGCAGATTGAAACGTATTTGTCATTGTAATAGTATCAAGGTGTTTATGAAGTGATTAGGCCAAGCAGACTCTGCCCTCATGAATGGGTTAAGGCCCTAACGGTGGGAGTGGGTTTCTTATAAAAGCAGCTCAGCCCTGTCTTGCTCTCTCTGGGCCTTCTGCCCTGGCATGACCCAGGTGTCTGGCCCTCGGCAGATCTGGCCCCTCCATCTTGGATTTTGTAGCCTCACTAGCAGTAGGAAATAAATCCCTATTCTTTATAAATTATCCAGTCTCCAGTATTCTGCGATAACAGAAAATAGACTAAGCCATACATCTTTTAAAATATATACGATTTAGAGGATTAAAAAGATGGAATTTAACATTTAGCTCATTAGCCAGGGCAAGGCAGTTATCTGTGCAGTTCAGGCAAAAGTACTGTAAGGCTTTAGGCAAATGGAGAGCTTTTCTGGCTGTAATTTAGAAACAACTTCCCTGTCAGAGCCCAAAGGGTCACAAAAATTAGAATAACTTGACTAGAAAGTATCTTAGTAGCATTCCCCCGAGTTGAAGAATATTATGACATATTTGTCCAATGTGCAGTTTCTTTTAGACCCAGATGTTGAACAAAAATAATAACAAACTCTCAAAACCCATAACTCACTCAGTCCCCCAAGTACTAAAGCAAATCTAGTTTTACTAGGCTGCCTTCAAATTGAGGTTAAGGGAAGCTGGAAATGGATAAGAATACCATGGCATTCTTTCCGGGGTAATGTTGTTGAACTTTTATCACACTGCTCCTGTTTTCCATAATATATATTTTAACAGTTAAAGTACTCCAACTCCATCAGGGAAATATCAGTCACAGTTTAATTCAATCATTTTATTTTTAGAACATGTAAAAAGTGTTTTTCAAATCCACAGTAAGAAATAACTTAATAAATAGCATAATATAAATAAATATAAGTTAGTTCACATTCTTTCATGAACACAAAATTATATAAATAAATATTTTAATAATTTTAAATAATTAATAATTTAATAATTTTAAATAATTTTAAAATAAATTATCCTTGCATATTTGTTTCTACAAATACTTTGGTACAGAAATAGCTTATAAATTCTTGCTCTTCTCTTAAAGGGAAAGAAAAACATATTCAGAGGGGATATTTTCTCCCTTTAGAAATTTGCTCCTAAAAACTTAAAGACGCATCCATAGTAAATATCCAAGACGCCTGATCAAAGGAATGATACACACGGACTAGTTCCATTCTTCAAGTTTGGGGTATACAACTAATAAAAACATATGGCTTCAGTAGGACCAGTCAAGCCTCCCCTTCCCCAGTGCTTAACATTGTATTAGCATTTCTACATTTCAAATTTTTATCAAATTGGCTTTAAGATTGGGAGGAACCTCAGCCTTTTAGGAAGAATTCAGATAGCTCATCACTCTATCAATGGTCACTGCACGGATTCTGAAAGCATGAAGAAGTATGAAGAGCTTGACTTTAGTTTTATAAAAATTTGATTCTTCATGGGAAGGTGCGTATGTCACAGTCTCACTGGTGGAACTCAGGTCCTAGGATAGTGAATATTAAGCATGTCATAAACGGTACTCCGAAATGAAAACATTCCTCTATGAAGATGGGTGAAACCAATGTATGCCTGAAAGCCTGCAACTCAGTCCCTCATTATACTCTTAAATTCAACCCAAACACAGTCATGGCCAGATGGCGGGGAGAACCTGCCAGGAGCAATACTCATTATCCAAGCACAGGCTTTTTCAGTGAACTCTGAAAAGACCCTTACAGCCACTCAGAAAGTCATTGGGAGTTGTTTTAGAAAGATACAGTTTCTTTAAGATGACATTTGCTATGATATCTAATTAATTTTTATATATGTTACATTACAAAGCCCGGTTCTTTTTTTTTTTTTTTTTGCAGTTTTTGGCCGGGGCTGGGTTTGAACCCACCACCTCTGGCATATAGGACTGCGCCTTACTCCTTTGAACCACAGGTGCCGCCCCCAGGTCTATTTAGAACAGGGAGGTGAGGGTCGTCACCCTTTAGAACTCCTTCAGTCACAGGCCTATTTACTAAAGACAGGCCGTAGGTGTCAGATCAGTCCCACCTGGTGATGGATTTCCCAATTTTAGCCCATTGATTTGATAACACACTACAAGTGTTTACAGTTGCACAATGATCAATAAACTTTTACATGTTCCTCACAAAAAGCCTAAAATAAAGGTAGGGTAGGTATAGACAGTAGAATATCCACTACAGTTCTCTGATGGGAACATTCTCGGATATTTTCCTTAAGTTCACTGCCTTTCGAACAAGTAATTTGAGGTGCACACGTGCACACACTCAGGAGAAAAGAATAAAATAAATGCAATTCACTTGCTTTCCAGGAAATGGTCCCTGCCAGCATATTTTCACCCCATCCCCTAATCACCTTCTCTCTTGTAACTGTTTCTCTGTTCTGTATTAGCGTTGTGTGCTCTGGTGATTCAGAACACTACAAGGCAAGTCCCTCCCTAGGAATGACACTGTGGGTGTCCCCAGATAATAAGCGCTTCTCCTATTTTGTTCACATTTCCATTCCTAGTGGCTCACCAAACCTGATTGTTTTCTCTAGATGTATCTATGGAAATAACATGCTGGCCCCTAGCGCACATCCTGGAGCCTGTAGCCATTAGAAGCCTAGTGGAACTCTCTTGAAGGGAGTTCAAATCCTGAGGCTGCCTTTCTAAGAGATGCGACCTCAGACAAGTGTTTTAATTCTCTTAAGGCTAGGTTTCCTTCTTTGAACAGACCTGCATGGTTGTTGTGGGGACTACACCAGAAGATGCATGAAAACACCTGCAGAGAGCTGAGAGCACACCACAGGGGCAGAAAACAGGAGGCTGCCCTCCCATGTAGGGCCTCTTTTCAAGGCCTCTCCCAATCCAGGAAGGGTTGGTTTTCTACTTCTTCATTTAGATCCCCTGCCTGGATATCTTCAGCATGGAAAAGATGCTCTGTCACTCAAGGAAGGGCCTTACCTGCATGAGCTTCTCCATAACAGTCAGCAGGTTTTGATCTAGAATGGTCTGGTTGATAGGATACATCGAAAGCATTTCATTCATGGCTTTGAACTCCACTTGGTACGTCTTCAAGTCCTCATAGATACTACTAAGGCACAGACTCTGGGCGACATGAGAGAGCAGGGACAGAACCATTGAGATAGGTTAAAACTGTTTCCCACCCCATTGCCTTTAAGAATTGTGTTTCTGCTCCATCCTGGTAAATACAAAAGATGTCAAATTGAAGCACATTCTTCTTAGTAAAGTATCACAAGAATAGAAAAGCAAGTACCCAATGTACTTAATACTGATATGAAGCCAGTAGACGATCTAATACACACCCACATAAGAGAAAAACTCAATTCATTTCAAGTTGGGGGAGGGGGAATGAGGAAGGAGAAGGGGGAGAAGGGAGAAGGATTGGTGTGCTCTCACTTAATGGGCACAATGCAAGGAGATATGGCACACCTCTTAGGTGTGGGACACAACTATAAGAGGGACTCTACTTGACAAATGCTAATATTTTGTTGTTTATACCCTCACAGTGACTTGAATTTAAAAAGAAAGAATTGTGTTTCTTGCTGGGCGCAGTGGCTCTCCCCTTTAATCCTAGCACTATGGGAGACTAAGGTAGAGGATTACTCAAGCTTGGGAGTTTGATACCAGCCTGAACAAAAGCAAGACCCCATCTCTGTTAAAAATAGATAAAATTAGTAGGGCCCTGTTGTGGGCACCTATATAGTCCCAGCTACCCGGGAGGCTGAGATAGGAGGATAGCTTGACCCCGGGAGTTTGAGGTTGCTGTAAGCTAGGCTGGTGCCTTGGCTCTCCTGGGGCAACAGAGTGAGACCATCTCAAAAAAAAACTTGTGCTTCTTACCATCATAGAAGAGGTCTTTCTAGAGGTCAGGCATTTCCCATTCTAGAAGAAAAAATAATCACACATGAATGATGTGAATTCATCATATGGGCTGAAAGCTTTCATTTTTCTCACTTACAGGTATGAAAGAAGTCTCTCTGGAAGCCAGGCAACTCTCATTCTAGAGGAAAAAATTGCACATCCAAGATTAAATTTAATATAAATCTTTCTGGCTTTCCATTTCAGATTTCTTTTATTATGCTAAGAACATATAACATACAATTTGTCATCTTAATTAATTAATTTATTTTTTTGAGACAGAGACTCAAGCTGTCACCCTGGGTAGAGGCAAAGGTGTCATAGCTCACAGCAACCTCTAACTCCGGGCTCAAGTGATCCTCTGGCCTCAGTTTTTCTATTTTAGTAGAGATGGGGTTTCACTTTTGCTCAGGCTGGTCTCAAACTTGTGAGCTCAAGCAATCCACCCTCTTGGCCTCCCAGAGTGCTAGGATTATAGGTGTGAGCCACCGCACCCAGCCCCCTCTTAATTATTTTTAAGTGTATAGTTCAGGAGTGTTAACACATTGTTGTGAGAAAAAAATATCTGTCTTAGTAAATTTTCCCCCAAATCTAATTTCAAAGAAGGACTTGTTAAACTCCCATAATCATGGACACCTGAAATATGCAAATTTTTAGAAGCAGTTGAGGTTTGATGTAGCTGAGTTCTTAATTGTATTACATGCCTTGTGGGGAAAATTCTCTATACCTTGGTTAATTCTAGTGGTACACAGGCCCTCACTGTGCTGGTTTTATCTTTTGTGATGTCTTCATGATCAATCTCTTCAGAAGTGGGGGAGGAAGAATTTAGGGTTTCTCTGGCCTGTAAAAAAGAGAAGGATAAACCTCTTTATAACATGAATAATGCAGCTGGCTTCCTGTGAGGTGGGACTAGGGTGTTGCCATGGCCTCAACTGGGCGAACTTGGGGAATTTTGGTTCTTCCTAAGATAAAAGGAAACAGGTCATTTACATTTTTCCCCCCACTTCTCCTCCTTCTTCCCTTCTCTCCCTTTGCTTAGGATATGTTTTTCTGGATGATATCCTTTTCTGTTATGTAAACACAATAAATCATTTCAACAGGCTGTGATAATCAACCTCTGTACCACACCATGACATTTGCTTCTGGCGAAAATAATTTCTTCTTTTGCCAAAGTGCCTATGGTTTATGAATACCAGTTTCAAGTATAGTTTCTACAAGGGGGACTGTTAAGGGCACCGTTTGATGGATATAACAAATGTGCCGACCCTAAAGACAAGTTGAGATTTAATTTGCAACACACACACACATACATCCCCACCCAGCACACAGATGTCATCTTACCAGTGTGTTGGAAAGCACCGTTTTCTGACATGTATCTTAAGAAGTCAAGGACTTTCTCATGGACTATTTCCATTGAACAGCCAGGCACTCCCTTAGGGACTGAGGAACTTGACAAAAGAGAGGACTGTGTGATGCCCTCCTGGAGTCCAAGATCACCCGCCAAGTGCCCAAATGACTAAGGGATATATATGTAAGTAAGAAGTGCCGAGAAGGGGTTGGGGGCTCTGAAGAGGGGCAGGAAGGGAGGCAAAACTTTCCTGCGAGATTGGACATCTCCAGAATGTTGAGGGATAGCGAAGGAATGTCAGGCAGGAGTAACTGCATAAGTCATGAATTAAGCCTTGACGATGCCGAGCACATTGGGGCATAAGCAGTAAAATCCTTATCTGAGGTGGGTAGACTATGCTCTGGTGCCAAAGATAGTCCCCTCTCAATATCTGGAAGCTGGTTATGTGGCATGTGACATGGCCAAGAGGAATTAAGAAGCAGGTGACATTTAGCTTGATGAGGAGATGCCTTAAAGTACACAGATGATCCTGGATTATCTGGGTGGGCTCAATGTAACCACAGAGTCCTCATAAGCAGAAGACCAAGGCATAAGAGTCAAGGGGCTATGAGCCAAGGAATGTGGGCAGCCTCAACCTTGAGAAGACAAGGCAACAGCTTCTCCCAAGAACCTCCAGAAGGGGATACAGCTCTGTGGACCCATCAATTTTAGCCCACTTTGAACTTCTTATGGCCTGAGTTGTAACATGTTAAATTTGTGGTTCTAAAACTCACTAAATTTGTGACAGCACCCATCAGAGATTAATACGATGTTCTGGGTGGTGCTGAGGCAGACGGGGCCACCACTATCTGAACAGTTTTAAAGAATTAGATTTGGAGGTGTAGGCCGAGTATTGAGGTTCTTCAGATCTGTTCAAGAGAAGCTTGAAATTTAGAATCTTAAATGAAAAGCCCAATTTTTCAATGGTTGCAAACTCAAAATAAAAATAAAAATATGGGCTAAACTCTATAAATCTGTAGAATACACCTGAATCACATGCATTTGTCACCTCTGTGTGTTCTTTAGTAGCCTATTGGCTTACTGTGCAAATCTAACCAAGGAATGATATAAAAAATACCAAATTGTACTTTGTAATCTTTTGGCCTTGGGACTGCATCTGGGAGTAGAAGAGTCAGTTTTTTTCACATAAATCATCTGTGCAAATTGGAGCTCCTACTTTCACCCACATAGAACTTTACTTCAGGAAATGAAACCCTTATCTGTGCAGTTTTCACTTGGTGAGGCTCCTGTCTAATTAAGATTGAGTGAATGCCAGGAGTAATTGACAGCACATTATGAAAGACAACAAAGTGAAAAGAATTCTTAGGAAGGGCTTGCCACTGAGCTTATTTTAAGATATTCATAATGCAACAACCAAGAAAACACTCAAGAAAGATTTCCTAGAGAGCATGGAGCATCAGTTGAAGCCTTTGCAGCCATAACTATTGCAGAAGGTTTTAAAAGGCCAGAACATAACACACACACACACACACACACACACACACACACACACACACACACACTCTCACACATAATATGCATTAAAATGTGAAACCTATAAATACAAACGGAGCTGTAAACAATAACAGCTATCTCTTCCCCAGACAATGAGGGCTGGACGGGCGCTGTCAAATCCTCCCTGGGATGTGTCTGGGACTGGAAGCTGGAGAGCAGACACAGGGACACGTCCACCCCACCTCTGCAGCCCCA
>CAUYRH010146649.1:0-22161 GCA_963574655.1 Perodicticus potto | reverse complement strand
CACACTTGTGGTGCATATGTGAAGGGTCAGGAGAAATCTTCTAAATACGGATCAAAATTGTTTTCACATAGTAAATGAGAAAATATCATGAATGTTACATTAATCAGGTGGATAAAAATATCTCCGATTGTATGGGAAGCCGGCACACTGTACTCCAAGCCTGAATCATTGTACACAGTTATGACTTAATAAAAAATAATTAAAAAAAAAAAGAAATAAAATATTTTAACAAAATGGTATTAAAATAAATTTCAGACCTCATATTTCTTTTCTCCTTCAATGAATATCTGTAAAGGTCTTTCCTGGGTTTAATAGGCATACTTATTTGAGATCTTTCTTAATTTCCTTATATAGATGCTCTACCAAACATGATATATTCTAACCCTTAAGAAAAACAAGTCTGTAGTGTAAACATAATGGATTTTAATTTTATTTATTTATTTCGAGACAGAGTCTCACTTTTTTGTCCATGCTAGAGTGCTGTGGCCTCAGCTTAGCTCACAGCAACCTCAAACTCCTGGGTTCAAGCAATCCTCCTGACTCAGCCTCCTGAGTTGTTGAGACTAGCGCTGCCTGCCACCACACCCAGCTAGTGTTTTCTGTTTTGGAAGAGATGGGATCTCATTCTTGGTCAGATTGGTCTTGAACTCCTCAGTGCAAGGGATCCTCCCAAAGTACTAGGATTACAGGTAGTAGCCACTGCACCCAGCAACATAAGGGATTTTAAAAAATCTATTTTAATTTATATGCAACATGGAATTGCTGTCTTTATTAAGTCATAACCTGCACTCATTTCCAAATTATTATTTTAATGCATTTTTCCTGCTTCTCAATTTTGAGAACTTTTCTCTCATTGTATCCTTTACCCTACACAGAAGAGCAGAGGCTATAATGACTTGAAAATAGTTAAATAGTTTTGTGGATGACTTCTGTGCTAAAAACTGAAAGATGCATGTTCACAGAACTCTAAGAATTGAATGAATGTGGGAATTGCAGCTGGGCGTGGGGAAAGGTGCTGGGTTTTATCACAAGCGCACTCGGGGAAATTTGACTTATTTTATATCCTACTTAATAGTGGGAAATAACTATGTAAAAGAGGATAAATAAAAGCTAGCAGGGAACTTAGTTCCCCATGTTCTACTGGACTGGAATTCCAGCTAAGGAATATGAATGCCACACTCAGTGTCTGTGACCTTCTGGGGTCACCTACTGCTAGGTCGCGTCTTACTGACTGACAGGACCCAACAAATCCTGGGCCTAGGAAGTAATATTTTTTCCAGTTCAGGCAATGGCAGCTTTTGTATCTTCGCTTATCCTTGTCTTCTTTCTGATTATACTATCAGCCTTACTGATAGGACCACCTTTGTGAAGTTGCCTAACTTCAAATCGAAATACATAAATATCTTATTTGTTTGCTTCTCTTTTCTAAGTCTTCTATCTTGGTCTTTTTCAACTTCTTCTACAAACTCATGAACCAAAACAGGAAGCCTCTGAGCCCAGAAATAATGTAGCTATAATAAGAATGTTATATGATAGGACAGGGATATTGTATAGTATAATTTTTATAGAATCATGGTACAGTTAGCAATGAGAAGGAATTAATAAAGCAAACAACATATTTCCAGGAAAGGGAAAAGCATTTTTTTTTGGTATTGCTTTTGCTTAAGCAGGCATCTATCATAAGTTATACAGAATTACAGGAGATTATAATTGTAGTCTATTTTGGATTATTATTGATAGTTAATGCTCTTGAAAGGATTTGTTAATTTTTCTTCATTAAAAAGTGGTTTTAAAAAACAAAGAACAACAAAAAAGTGGTTTTTATAGGGCAGACTCTTAGTGGTGCCATTTAAAGTTGCAATATAGTACAAACAGAAGGCTATAAATAGAGACAGAACACCATAAACAAGTCATGAATACAGCCCTTCACTAATCTAAGGCTGTTCAAACCTCCTTGATTGTACCATGCAAACTTTTTTATCAATAAAATTTAATAAGTTGTAGTCCTCCGAGAGTCAATCAATAATTTATATTAGGAGCCACTAAATGAATTATTGCAATCATATGTGTTCTTTTAGAGAATTTTCAGAGACTATTTAACTGACTAATATAAAATGACTCAGTAGAAATTAATTTTATTAGTTGCTCCTTTCAGTAGCAAAATGTCAGGTGTGCATTTTACAGTAGGTGATGGTGGCAGAAATTATAATGTAATCCCTAGAATATAATGGATTTTGAGCTCTGTTCTTTCTTGCAAATGTATGGCTGCATCCTACCTTCTCTCCCTCTTTTAAGTATGAACCCTTGTCAGCCTTCCTTAGGACCTCACTTTATCTTGTGCTAGCCCCATACGCTTGAGCAGGTTACCAGGCAACCACTAGCTGTCTCTAAGAGTGTCTGTGGCAACAGTACCTCCTGACACCTCCTGTCACAACGTCTCCTGTTAAGTTGTCAGGATCAGGGCACCAACGTGGTTGCCATAGTCACTCTTAGCCTATGGTTGCTGGACTGAGAGCAGGGTGCTAAGTTCCTAAGACAATTAATAATGCAGGCTGCTATAGCTGTCAAGTCTTAAAAGCTAAACTAAGTTTTGATGAGAATTAAGAGATTTGCATCATTAAAATATTTGCGATAATTAGGGTAATATTAACTTAAATATTTGAATTCAGCAAAGTGTCATTCTGTCTATGATGTAGCATCTGTAAATGTGTCATTTAAGGTTTAGACACCAATCACTGTGTGTCTCAATGTAAGTCACATTGTGCAATCATTATTACTGTTTTACATGTATTAGAAAGCAACTCTTTACATTGTCTTTACGTGGTGAATAACAACATCTTATGCTGGTAAGGACTATAAATATGGGTAGGGTATATATATATATAGCTAGTAGTTAATTGGAGTGAATATTGCTAACAGCAATAATGGCAGGAGGAGTTCTTATTTATCACTTGTTTCCTATGTGTCGGTCCTAAGCCCTTTACTTATATTATCTCACGTACTCTTCACAGTCTTCTTGAGGTACATGTAATTCCCTCTTTCCATTAAATCTGAGGAAACCAAAACAAAGAGAAGAAAAGTAGTTTAGATAAAGAAATAAAGTTAAGAAGAGCAAGGTTGAGCTTTCTGAAAATTATTTTTATTTGACACATGTTAATAATTGTACATATTCATGGGGTACATTGTGACATTTTGACATATAAATACAGTATGTAAAGTTCAAATCGGTATAATTAGCACATCTATCACCTTAAACATTTACCATTTTTTTTGTGTGTTTAAACATTCAAAATCCTCCTTAGCTATTTGAAAATATACAACAAATTATTGTTAATGGTAGATACCCGGAAGCAACACTATTCACAATAGCCAAAGTATAGAATCAAATTATGTGTCTCTTAATGGATAAATGGGTAAAGAAAATGAGGTTTATTTACCCAATGGAATGCTATTTTGCCATAAAAAGAATAAAATCATGTTATTTGAGAGTACATGGATGAGTCAGGAGGACATTATGTTAAGTGAGATAAACAAATAGTACATGATCTCATTCATATGTGAAAGTTAAAAAAGTAGGGATTTTCAACCCAAATCTGCCTGAGATCAGAGGACATAAGCAGATATAATTTTGGGCCCGGCTATTTGTTTTTGTTGCAGTTTGGCTGGGGCTGGGTTCAAACCCACCACCCTCGGTATATGGGGCCAGTGCCCTGCTCACTGAGCCACAGGCACTGCCCAGCAGATATGATTTTGAAGAAAAGAACTATAGAAAAGAGAAATCTGGGATGGATAAAAGGGGCTACAAGAGAGAAATTGCTTGCTGTAGAATCTCCTCTTTACACTGGTTTTGGAAGTTGATACAGAATTAATGACGAATTGACTGCAAGCATAGTATAATTTTAGGAGTTCAAGAAAAGAATTCTTTAAGTTTGTAATATCCACTTCCCGGGCCTCGGAGTGATTTTGAGAGCCAAATCATTTTGATTTATGGTACTTTCAGGTCACAAAAAGAGTAAACAGGTGGCAATGAAGTGACTAAGGGCAAAACTGGGGAGTCAAATTGTAGATAGGAACCAAATTGCAGCTGGAACCTGTTTCCTAATGGGAACATACATAGTAAAGAGCACCTAGTGACCTTTAACTGACTCAGGGCTCATTACCATCTAATTAGCATACCATGGGTGGAATTTTCATGAAGGAGTCTAGGAGGATACGTGTCGTAAGGAAACTGTTATATAACCTACCCTGATAAATAATCTGTTATATAATGCCAACCTCTCAATCACGACAAAGGTGGGAGATGGCAACCAATCCTGCCAGAAGAAATATGTGACAAACCAGTGAGCATATGAAAGACAGTGTGTGCTCGGACTTCAGGGTCTTTCTCCTTGCACAGAGAATGACCCCTTTCCCTCTGAGATATGCTTTTGCTTGCCAATAAATGTTACATGTGTGACTGAATGTTACAGAGTGCTCTGTGATCACTCTGTCAGTTGCTCAATTTGGTCCCAGTACTCATTCTTGTCACTGGGAATCAGGGGACTAATAAACACTCAGGCAGACCTAAAGTATTTTGATGTTAGGAATTAACTGTACCTATAGGGATCAGGAAAAGATCTTTTAGGTAATAAATAAGGGGAAGGAAAGTTTCCAAGTTTGGTCTGTCTGGAGGTTGAGGCTGGAAGAATGTTAAATAGGAATATGGATGGAGGAATAGGGTGGATTTTAAATAGCTGGAAAAGATTAAGCTTAAGGGAAGTTGTGCGATGTTAAATATAAATTATTTACTTCATTATGTTGCAAAGAAATTGGCCATCAATCGATGCTTATAGAAGGATAAATTTGTTTTTATTCTTATTAAGATTTTATTGACATGCAGTGTAATTCACTTATTTTAATGTATACTTTTGATAAATGCATAAAGTTGTGCCATTATTTCAAATAATCATTCCTTCTTTCTTTCCTGTTCCTTCTTTCCCCTTCCTTCTCTTTCTCTCCTTCCTTCCTTTCTTCTCTGTCCTTTCCACTGCCCTTCCTTCCTTCCTTCCTTCCTTCCTTCCTTCCTTCCTTCCTTCCTTCCTTCATTACTGCCTTCCTTCCTTCCCTCTCTTTCTTTGTGGTAAAAACACTAAGGTCTACCCTCTGAGCAAATTTCAAGTGTACAATACAGTATTGTTAGACTTCCAAAACTTACTCATTTTGCATAACTGAAACTTTTTTCAATTTTGTTCTTAGTTTTTGAAAATGTTTGGCTGTTCTGATCTTTTACCTAGACGTATAAATTTAGAACCTGCTGACTGATTTTGACAAAAAAAATCCCACTGAGATTTTGGAATGAAGTTTTATTTCAACAATAGATCATTTTGGGGAGAATGGACATTTTTACAACATTGAGTTGTTCATTCCAAGACATGCTGTATTTCTTCATTATTTTGTTTTTCCTAGATTTCTTTTGTTACTGTTCTTTCAGTTTCAGCATAACAATAGTGCCCTTCTTTTGCAAGATTTATATCTGACTATTTCATATTATTGAAGCTATTATAGTGGAGTGGGAATTTGAAAGTGTTTCCATTTCTTTATTTTTAATGACTAGAAATAGGATTGCTTATTCACCTATTTTAAACAACAAGGAAAAATTATATATATTAATGATGTACATTGTAACATTTTGATGTATGTATATGAGATATCTAAAGAAAGCTAATTTATGTATGAATTATACTTATATGTCATTTTTTGTTGTGAGATACTTAAAGCATATATTCACCAGTTTTCCAGCATAAAACACTATAGTTTTTTTTTTTTAATTAGTGTTGCATCTTGTGACTTAGTTAAACTCATTTATTCATTCTAATAGATTTGTGGCTTTGTTATGATTTTCTATGCATACGAACATACTATATGAGAATAAAGACAGTTTTATTTCTTTCTTTCCAATCTGTATGGCTTTTGTTTCTTTTCTTTGCCTTGTTGCATTAGCTGCAACATTCAGTATGATGATGAATATGGATGGTAAGAATGGATGTTCTTCCCTTGTTCCTCATCTTAGGGGAAGAGTATTCAGTCTTTCACCATTAAGTATAATGTTAAATGTAGATACTTTGCAGATGACTTTTTTCAGGATAAATGAGTTCTGTTCTTGATTTCCTGAGAGGTTTTTAATCAGGAATTGATGTTGTATTTTGTCAGTTTTTTCTGCATTTATTGAGATGACTATGATCTTTTTAAATCACTTGTCTGTTATTAGATGAATTACATTGACTGATTTTTTTTATTGTTGATTCAGTTTTCAATTCTTAGGGTAACACCCACTTGGAGGGGACATATTATACTTTTACTATGTTGCTGGATTTAGTTTGCCAATATTTATTCAAGATTTTTGTGTTTGTAATCATGAAAAATTTTGGTCTGGAGTTTTGTTTTGTTTTTTTTAATTTTAGCTAGTATGGCATAAGGTAGAAATAGTGTCATAAAATGAATTGTAAAGTTTGCTTCTTCATTTGTATTCTGAAAAATCTTTGTGAAATTGATTGTATTTCTTCCTCAAATATTTGGTAAAATATGTCAATAGAACTATCTAGGCCTGGAGTTTTCTCTTTAGAAAGTTTAAAACTACTAGAAATTGTGTTTCTTCAGTAGATGCAAGAATATTTAGGTTACCTGTTTAATCATCAGTGATCTTTAGTACTTTATATCTTTTAAGGAATTTGTTCAATTCATCTGTGTTATCAAGTATATGGGATTATAATTGTCCCCAATACTGACTTTGTTACAGGCAGAATTCCATGACAACCTTCTCCCCATTGACACTTGCCTTTATATCATTTTCCCTACTGTGAATATGATGGGTCATTATTTCCGTTATTGTGTTATATTGTATGGAAAAGGGAATTTTGCAGATGTACTTAAGGCAACTGATCAGCTGATCTTAAAGTAGGAAGTTTACCTGGGTGGGATAGTGCTATGTAGGTACACCTTGTAAAGCAGTACCTTTCTCACCAGCTACAGGTAGAAAATGAATTCAGAGATAGTTGTCTCATCAAAAGGGTTCTATACTCCATTGATAGTTTAAAGTGGGAGAGGCTCCCATAGGCAGAAATGTGGGTGACCTCTGGAAAAAGAGAAAACCCCCCTTGACAGCAAGCAAGGAAGCAGGGAGTCCTACAGTGTCAAGGAACTGAATTCTACCAATAACCCAAATGACCTTGAAGCAAGTTTTTTCCCCAGAACATCCAGAAACGAGACCGCCTTGATTTTAGCCTCATGAAATTCTTTTTTTTTTTTAAATTATTTTTTATTGAGTCATAACTGTGTACAATATTCAGGCTTGGAGTACAGTGTGCGGGCTTCCCATACAATCGGAGATATTTTTATCAACCTGATTAATGTAACATTCATGATATTTTCTCGTTTACTATGTGAAAACAATTTTGATCCGTATTTAGAAGATTTCTCCTGACCCTTCACATATGCACCACAAGTGTGATCTGAAAAAGGCTCCTATCCTCATGAAATTCTTAAAGAGAAACCCAGTTAAGCCCACGTGGACTTCTCACCTACAGAACTATAAAATAATAAATGCGTCTTGTTTTAAGTTACTAAAATTGTGGTGATTTGGTATACCGGGTTTGAAAACTAAAACAACTATATTATCCCAGTCAATGCCTATCAGGTCTTGAGTGATGTGTCTTTGTTCCTGATTTTGGCAATTTCTGTCTTCCTCACGGTGTTCTTCGGCTGGAGATTTATTAATTTTATATTTCTTTTCAAATATCTAGCTTTTGGTTTTATTGATTTTCTCCATTGCTTCTCAGTTCTCAACTTAAATTTTTTGCTGTTTATTATTTCCTTTCTTTGTGTTTGCTTTGTATTTAATTCAATCATTTCCTAGCTTATTAAAATAAAAGCTTAGACCATTGATTTGAGAGCTCTTATTTTTAATAGAAGCATGCTGTACATTTCTTTCTAAGCGCTGCTTTAATGCGTCTCACATGTTTTGATAATGCTGTGCTTTTGTTTTAATTCAATTCAAAATAACCTATTTTGTGGCTCTCTTTCCCTGACTTATAAAATATTTAGAATGTGTTATGTAATTTCCAAACATGAAATTTGATGAGGTATATTTGTATTCTTCATTATTAATTTAATTCTGTCATGGCTAAAAAATATGCTTTGTATGATTTAAATAATTCTTAATTTGCTACCATGCCCAACCAGTATTATATTTTTAATTGTTGTGTTCATGTATTTGTTGGTAATATATAGAAACATCATTGTTTTAGCATGATTATTTTATGTCTTGTGATATTGGTGAACTCATTTATTAGTTATAAGAGCACTTTTATCAATTTCTTGAGATGTTCTATGTACTTGCAAATAGAGACATTCGTATTTCTTCCTTTTAAATATGTATTTCTTTTTTTTACTTTCTTTTAATGTATTGCATTATTTAGAACTTCCAATATTATGCAAATAAGAATGATGAGAGTTGACATCTTTGCCATATTTATAATCTTAGAGGGATAATATTTGGTCTTTTCCATTAAGCATAATGGTACACACACACACACTTTATCAAGTTGTGAAATTCCCCTCAATTCCTATTTTTCTGAGAGCATTTATCATAAGTGGGTGTTTGATTTTGTCAAATGTTTTCGTTCTGCACCAATTACATTTTCATGTGATTTACAATAGGATATTATATTGATTGATTTTTGAATAACAGTAGAGACTCCCAAACTTGAAATAAACCCCATTTGGTCACAATGTATAATTTTTAAAATGTATTGTTGAATTATATTCATTATTATTTTGTTAAAAACTTTATGTCTACAGTCATAAAGCTTTTATTTTTCTTTATTGTATTTCAACCAATGTAATATGTGATACTTGTTTACATCTTCTTTTTTATACATTAAGGCATGTATGGGGTATGACATGCTGATTTTATATACAATTTGGAATTCTTACATCAAACTGGTTAAAACAGCTCACTTACTTTCACCTCACTTACTTAATTTTGTGTTAAGACATTTATACGCTACACTTAATAGATTTGACATATACCCTTGCAATATGCAACATAGGTGTGGTCCCACTGTTTGCTTTTTGGGGTTTTTTGCAGGATTTTTTTGCCCTGGGCTGGGTTTGAACCCACTACCTCTGGCATATGGGGCCGAAGCCTTACTCCTTTGAGCCAGAGGTACTGCCTCTCCCTTTTTTAAAATCTATTTTTCTGGTTTTAAATTCAGGGTAACATCAGCTTCATAAAATAAATTGAGAAGTTACCTTTCTCTTTTATTTTTGGAAATAAATGGGTAGAATCAGTGTTAATTCTTTAAATACTGGGTATATTTTTCCAGTGAAATCATCTGGGCCTCAACATTTCTTTTCTTTTTTTCAATTTTAAAATTGCGACTTTAATTTCCTTAAAGAAAATTTTCTTAGAGCTATATATGCTATTTATGTTCTATGTGGTGAATTGTAGTAGTTTGTGTTTTTTGAGGTATTGTTCACCTAAGATGCCTGTGTGTAGAATTCTTTATGGTACTCTCTTTTATCCATTCTGCTATCCAGGGTCTACTGATATTACTATTTTATTCCTGAGAGAAATTTATGTCTTCCGTTTTTGTTTGTCAGTCATGCTGAAGGTTTGTCTATTTTATTGATTTCTTAAATGGGCAGGCTCTTCATTTAATTGATTTAATCCATTATTTTTCTTTGTTAAAATTTAATTGATTTCTACTTTTCTCTTTATTTTTTCCTTTCTTCTACTTGCTTTTTTTTTTGGTAGTGGTTGTTGCTATTTTCCTAGATTCTTCAGATCGTCGCTCATACTGTTGATATGGGATTTTCCTCTTTTTGAATGGATACAAATGGTACTATAAATTTCCTTTTCAACACTGTGTTAGCTGTGTCTCAGAATTACTATGTTAGATTTTCATTTTCATTCAATTCAATGTAATTTTTAAATTTTCCTTGAGTCTTTTCTCTTTGATCTTTTAATTATTTAAGAATATGTTTTCAAGTTTTCACACGTTTGGAGATTTTTCTTTTATTTAGTGATCTTTATGTTATTGATTTTTACTTTGATTCACTGTGGTCAGAAAATCCACTCAGTAAGATGATCAGTTTTTTTTTTAATTAGTTAAGTTTTGTTTGATGGCCCGGAATAAGCATGTATACTTGAAAAGGATATCCATTCTGCTGGTGGTGAGTGGAATCATTTACAAATGTGAAGTAAATGTTGTTAGTGTTTTGTGGTATAAAATTTTCTATATCCTTGATGGTTTTTATATAATCATTTTGCCAAATGTTGATTGAGGGGTGCTGACATCTCTGTATTATTGTGGATTTTTCTGTGTCTCATTTAGCTCTGTCCATTTTTGCTTTACGTATTTTGCTTCTTTGTTGTTTGATGGGTGCGTATCTAAGATTACCGTGTTTTTAGGTGTAGTGCCCTAATCATTTTGTAATGTCTCTCTCTGTCTCTCATAATTGTCTTTAAAGTCTTTTTAAAAAAGTCTTCTGTTAATATAGACATCTCTGCTTTTTTCCTCTAATGTTTCCATAATACTATTTTTCCTCATCCTTTACTTTCCATTTGCTTATAATGTTATAATAGAAATTAGTTTTTTGTAGGCAGCCTGTATTTGGGTCTTGTTTTTTATCCACTCTGTCTTTAAATTGGTGTATATAAACCATTTGCTTGGAATGTAGTTATGGACATGTTAGGAGTTAACTTTATTATTTCTTGCTTCTGTCTTTTATATTTTTTTGAGCTTGTATATTTGTACTATTCTTCATTCGACTTATAAACTGCTGTAATTGAATATTAAAATCGATAGCAAGTAGTGAGTATGTTATAACTGTAGTCCTTTACTCAATTCACTACTACACATTTAATGCCAACAGTGAATGTTGTTCATTTGCCCCATTAAAAGGTTTGACAATGAACACTATCTCTGGGATGATGTTCATCATATTCACAAATTACTCTGTTGTAGTGGTGCCATCTTTCTTGATTTGGCCCAACATCCACAAGTTCTATTTGATTCATTTTATCAGTCTCTTCCACTTCCTTCTGCTTTGGTAGAAGCTTTTTTCTTTTAGTAAAGAGAGTTTATCAGGAGAGAGAAAGCCATTCTCAAGAAAGTTTATCTAAGTCAAGTACACGCTTGATTTCTCTGTGCTCAATAATCTGACCTGGATGACAGGTGATGCCTGGTTTGGTTGTCAAGAGTGGGTGTTGGGTTTTGGAGGCCACACTATGCTTCAACCAACTGTATGTCTGCACAATTGAAAAAGTCTTCTCCTTGTGGAGTAAAAAGAGTATGGTCCTTCCTATCTAACACAACAACAATATCTCCTGACTCCAATCCAATTTTGTTTTCCTTTATTGTTGTCTTCTGGCCATCTTTCATGCCTTTGTCAATATCAACTTCTAGAACCTTCTCTTGAACTATCTTTGTTCTCCTGTAGCTTTTACATCTGTCTTTAGGACTGAGCCATTCTCCATGGGCTGGCACTCCATGCACACAGACAGAATTTGCTAAGCCATTCAAGCAAATTCTTATCTGCATCTGATAAATCCTTATTGTATTTCAGTGCCTCAAAGATTGGGAGGCATTGAAATACAAAAACTTCTCTACTAGCCCTTTCTCACCACCTTGGCTTTCATATTTGACACAAATTATATTCTTATGCAGGGCCCATTTTCTGGATGCACCATTACATAAAACTTCTAAGATTACTGAGAGCCGATGGACAACATTTTTACTTCTCCTTTCTCTCTACATCCTTTTTCTTCCTTCAGAAAACATATTAAAGATGTCCATGGGAGAGCCAAAACCACTGCCAGCTCCGTATTGCCTGTTTTCTTCCTTTGTCAGATATTCCCTTGTCTTTGCTTTAGAGAGAATTTTGTAAGCTTGAGAAATCTGTTTAAATTCCTCTCCTTCATTTGGGTTCTTACCAGAATGGTATTTCAAGGATAGTTTCCTCTAAAACTTTTCCAAGAGTGGCATTGGATTTGACTTCCTAAACATCATAGTAAGTAGTTTCTTTTACCCTTTTCTACAGCAGGTGAGTAGGCTGAGGCTGATGTGAGGGAATAGGAACAGGGCCCCCCTAGCTGTGTGTGGCTGCCCCTCCTCTGCCTCTCATTGAACATTTTGGAAAATTCTTTCTTTTATGTTTTCCTTTTTTTTTTTTTTTTTTTTTTTGCTTTCTTGAAGGCTACACAAACAGGTTTAAGAATTTAATTTTGATTTATTTATGTTGTTTTTGAGTACCTCTTTGCATATCTTTATTAATGGTTGCTGTCAATATATTGCATTATACACCTATGGCCAACTGATCACAGACTACTGGTGTCATCATTTCATGTTTGAGTGAAGTGTAGAAAGCTTATTTCTCTTTCTTTTTCCTTTCTCTCTTAGAGTTGCCTAGTGTATTTTATTTACATACATTTAGAACAATATTGGTGTTATAATTATCTTCAATCCTCAAATGTAATTTAGAAATATGAATATAATAAAAATTTATTGTATTTGCCTCAATTTTTTCTTATTGTGTTTTTTTATTCCTCCCTGATGCTCCCATATTCCTAATTTTATCATTTCCTTTCTGTTAGAGGACATTATTTAGCCATTCTTTGTTGGTAGATGTAGATGTCTGCTGTAGATGCATTTTTTTAGTTTCCCCACATTTGAAGTGTTTTGATTTCTTCTACATTTCTAATGGACAGTCTCCCTCAGTATAGGATTCTGCATCCACAGTTCTTTTTCGTTCAGAGCCTGGAAATATTCTACTGGCTTCTGGTCTCCAGGTTTCTCAACAAAAAAATCTTCTGCCATATAAATTATTATCTCTGTATAGTAAAGGTGTTATTTTTCTCAGACTGCTTTCAAGATTTTTTCTTTGTGTTTACCAAAGTTTGATTCACTCTAAGACATATCATTGTCAAACTTTGGTAAACACAAAGAAAAAATCTCTAAGCATAAACCTACTTGAGTCTGTAGTTTTTTAAATTTCTTTTGTCATATTTAAAAGTTGTATTACCTTGAGCACTTATCAGTTCTGCCTTTTTTTCTATTGTCCTCACAAGACTCTGAGGATATAAATGGTAGGAGTTTTTTAGTTCTTTTGTTATAGTCTCACTGGTCCCTGAGGTTTTGTTCATCTTTTTCTGGTCTATTTTCTTTCTGTTGTTCAGACTGAGTAATTTCTATTGTACTTTATTCTGGTTCACTGATTCTTTTCTCTGTCTTTTTCATTCTATTATTGAGGTCATCTTTGGAGGGTTTTTATATTTTCCAGTTATAGAATGTCCATTTGATTCTTTATGTCCTCTGTTTCTTTGATGATTTTTTTCTGTTTCTTTCATGAGCATTTCTATTTTTTTCATCTGTTTCAAGGATGTTTATAATCATTTATTGAACCATTTTCCTGATGGGTGCTTTGAAATATTTGTCAAAAATTTTGACCTTGGCATCTTTGGCATCTTGTTATGGTATAAATGATTGTCTTTTTAAACTTTAATTTAGGCTATTCCTAGTTGTTTGTATGATAAGTGATTTTCTTTTGAAACCTACATAATACGGGCCTCATGAGAGTCTAGTCTTGTTTAACACTCCTGCTTTAACTGTCTTCCTCTGACACCACTCTGGTATGGGACCATTGTCTCGTTACTGCCAGAGGGAGTAGATGTTCACTGTTATCTGCTCAGCCTCCATTGACACCTGAGAGAGGGGCTCTGTTGTTACTGGTGAGTGAGGGATGTGAACTCAACTCCACAGAAGGCCTCCACCAATGCCTCACTGGCTGACAAAGGGTTCTGTTTCCCCACTTGACCTCTGCTGACACCATGGATGAAAGATGTTACCACTGGACATGGTTAGTGTCCAGACTTACCACTAGGGCTCCTCTGACACCATCCCATCAGAGAGGGGAAGATGTACTTCATCTCTGGTCTGTGTGAATGGAAGTTTGGGTTCCCTACATGATTTCCACCAACACTGCAGATGTGGGGGTCTATAAGGGAGGATCTTCATTGAAAAAAAAATTTCCTGGCCCCCTACTTGGCCTTCTCTGATGCCACTTTGGAAGTGAGGGTTGGGGTTGTAGTGTGAGAGTTTGGACTTCCCTGCCATTGCCCAGAAAGGGTGGAAGTCTAGGCTCCCAGCTTGGCCCTTGCTGGTCTGAGGGGAGAGGAGGCTACAGTTTTTCTATTCTGTAATACATATGTATTTGGCTAGATCATAGTTATTTTTATCTTAGAAATGTTCTCTAATTCTAGGTGGTTCCTTTCTAGGTCCTTTAGGTAGAGAAGAGATGGCTTCTTAATTTATTTTGTCTGTGGCTGTTGTAACTTCTGGGTCTCTCGCTTTTTTTGCTCTAACTCTGGGATATGAGGCAAAAGAAAACTTAGAGAGGTGATCATCATGTTATTCCTTCAGTCTTGAGGTTCCTAACTCATCTCTCTCCTTCTCCCCACCTTTCACAGTCTTCTTAGGTTTGCTTTATATATAATGCAAAGGGTTCTAGTTATACTCAGCAGAAGAAATAGTTGTACTGTTAGGAAAAGTACACTTACTTCATCTCATTAAGATGAGTTTTCAAAATGTATTTGCCAGTATATGGCACACCTTCTGGGTGAGGGACACAACTACAACTGGGAAGTTACCTAACAACTGTAAACACTGTAAGCTAATCATTTGCATCCTCATATTCATCTGAAATTAAAATATATACATATATATATATATATATTTTCAAATTGCCCTATGGCAAAGCAAAAATTACATTGGGCACAATTAAGCAATGGAAGAAGACTTTATTTAAGGCTATTACAACAGGAGAGAAAGGCCAGGACTCAGTCTGAACTCAGTTTCACTGAAACAAAGGGACAGAGAGTTTTTAAGTGTTGAAGTGGTGAGAGATGACAGAAATCCATGTTTGCTTATTGTTTTACGCTTTGAATCAAGGTGGTGCCTGCTGAAGTTAATCTCTTTTCCTCCCATACAATGTGGGAGACAGCTCTGCCTTCCTTGATGAATACCTTATGAACAGATGGCTCCCAGGTTTTTAAGAAAGAAATTCCTGGCAAGAAACTTTTTTTTTTTTGTAGAGACAGAGTCTCACTTTATCACTCTCAGTAGAGTGCTGTGGCGTCACACAACTCACAGCAACTTCCAACTCCTGGGCTTAGGCGATTCTCCTGCCTCAGCCTCCCGAGTAGCTGGGACTACAGGGGCCTGCCACAATGCCCGGCTATTTTTTTTGTTGCAAGTTGGCCAGGGTCAGGTTTGAACCCACTGACCTCAGTATATCAGACCGGCACCCTACCCACTGAGCCACAGGCTAAAAGATTTATATATCCATGGGTAAAGGAAGAATTTATAATGACAAATTTTCTAAAATGAATGATCTAAGAAAAAGGAGGTCAGAGGCCTAGAGTCAGGGAGAAGCCTGTTCTAAACCCCAGCCAAGTTGATGATGATAAGGCTGTCTCTTGGTCACCTCAAGGTGATAAGTGGGAACATTGTCTAGTTATAGTCATGGCTGCTCTTCCTCTTCTGGCTCCACTATGCAGACTTCATGGATGGTATGCATAACATCTTTGTCATCAATTGTCATTTTAAAAATTCTGTTCTGTCAAAACTCAGTGGTGTCTTTAATGTGTACTGAGGAGAAACCTGCTATGCATAATAAGCCATCGAAATGCAACAGGGCCATCTAATTGTTTGTCACTGTATTCCTTGCTATTTCTGACTTCCCTTTAACCCTTGACCTTGAGAGCTTTCTAACTGATATACTCGGAAATGTCTCTGCATTTTCCTGAATGATCTTCTGTTTCTGAATCATTGCCTGACTTGATCCTGCCTATTAATTAATACAGAGAGTCCAATTCCCCCTCTCCATTAAGGAGGAATAACCTTAAGTTTGATACTCAACAAAATCTCTCTTATAGGCTGACCTGCCAACAGGATAATATACTCCACTATCACCCTCGTATAAAGATTAGGAAGAGTAGGAGAGCAGCTGCAGGAGACTACTGAGATCCTGTAATTGGCTTTGTAAAGCTGTAGACAGACTCTCCATATGAACACTTAAATTTCTTTTAAATTGGAAGACAGACTTAAGTACAGACCTTGTTCTGTAAAATTTTGTAGACCTGTTTTTTCTTACAAAGAAAGGGAGCAAAGAACCTAAATATGTGTATTTACCTCTTGTTGAACTTACTATTCAATATAGGTATCAGCAGCCTTAAAAAAGAAACATTACACATATCTCAGAGGCCACATTCTCTTTTAGAAGCTAGAAAGATTGAATTGTTCTTAAATAGGGAGCTTGAGTGTTGTCAAACATTGATTTAGACCTCTCCCTTATCTTGGATGTGCTTAAGAAGTGAACGGTGCACGGCAGGCCTTCTTCTTGCACAAAGGCACGTTTTCATTAACTTATGAGCTCAGAAGCCAACAGTGCAAAGCAACCCATTTTTGTGATTCTCATTTAGCAATAATTATAAAGACAGAGAAATCATTCTATATTTCATGTGGAAGTTATTACAATATTTAAAAGCAGCCTGATAATGGGCATTGCTTTATTCTCTTCTTCCAAAGGACCCCCCTCCCACCAGGGACATGTAACTTAAAGATGATAACTTAACAGGCCATAGTGTATTCTTGAAGAAATTGTGCAAAAAAGAAAGAGAAGATATCCTGTTCTTAGCCTAGATTTCTAGGTTTTGTTATAATCTTATGCAAAAACTTGGAAAAAATCCTTTTATTTCCAAAAAACAACCTGATTTACTATATGTGTGTGGAAAATAATCATGTATAGAACATTTTATTATGCTAGTATTGGAGAAATAGGATACATTTATTTTGTGCTTTAATAATGGTAAAGGGGCCTTTTCTACATGTGATATCTGGAATCATGATTTGATTCCTACTACATTTAAATCTATATAGAATAAAAACTAATCTTATAATAGAATTTGGTTAACATAACACTACATTATTTCGCTAGAGGGCAGTATGACAAATTAGATCATGTCTGTTAAATGTTCTGCATGTAACAGAATTGGGAAAAGTCAACATACACATTTAAGGTGCTATATTTACAACACTATATTCTTTTCTAATCTTAGAACACGTATCATTAGAGAGTATCCAGCAAACATTTCGCTGATATTTTCCCAGAGGTCACAGGATTGCCCTTGGAGCCTCATATATTATGTGCTCAGTTAGTGTATGGATTTTGATTGGAATAAGAGTCCAAAGATATTATAGATATCTACTAAGGCATGAAGTAATATTCAAGCAAAAATATAAACTAAGAAAACAAGCCATAGACTAAGATGACTCTTACGTGCTATCAGGTGGGTGGTTTGTGATTTATAATTATGTAGCTGACTATTAAAAAAAAACACTGCCTTGTATTATGTATGCAATGACTTTCAACATGTATCAATCTTATTTCTTCAGAAAGCAGACTTAGGGAGTTAAGCAGTGCTAGTGATCGACATATTCTTCTCCTGACCTTGGTGTTCTTATCTCTAAATTGAATATGTTGAGATAAATGCATATGACCTTTAGTTCTTTCTATGTGTGATAATCTTGATTCTGTAAGTTTAAAAAATAGGAAATTCAGTATTTCTAGAAACTGAAATCCAACTGCTGAAAGCATTTACTACCTCTCGGTTATGAGTGATAAAGAGAAATGAAGGGTTGACACTGTCTTTTCTTTCAGATTCAGGGTTGAGAGGGTTGTGCATATCCTCACTGTAATTAAACTTAGGATTTGTCATAAAAAGACATGCCCAGGTAACTGGTACTTGTGGTATATCATAAGGATTTTGCTTTCTTTTCCACTCACTCTTTCTCTCTCCATCTCTGCCTTTCTCAAGGTGAGGATCTGAAAGATTTTAATACTTGCCATTCATTATAGCCAATGTTCTGCAAGATAATTCTGAACTGGTCCATGATCCAATTAGATATAGCTGAGAAGGAGAATTTTTGATATAAAGCATTGTCAACTGTGTTTGAAGTACCTATCAAAACGGGGGCATGGGTGCAGCAGGCACTGGATGTATAGCTTGCTCTACAATATTCCAGTATCGTGAGATCCTTGGGAAAATGTTCAAATGGAATTTGAAAGTCTGGTACCTTCGTATAACAATTTTCTTCTCTGTGGAACAGATGGGACTAGTAGATTATGGCCGCGTTCTTTAGCAGAGAATGTCACATCACCACTCTTTCTTAAAAGAAAGGCTGTATTTATATGAAGGGAGCATGAATAACATTTTCCCAAATATCCTGCTTAGACACAATTTGTTTAGAGTTCCGGCTTACTTTCTCTTTTTTATACAGGGTGTCCACAAAGTTTGTGTGCAATTAACACAAACTTTAAGCACACCCTTTACGGTGACACATTGCTTCGTGACAGGGATAAATGTCTAAGAAATGCATCAGGCAAATTCCTCATTTTGTGAGTATTCTAAAGTATGCCTACAAAACATAGGTGGTATTGCCTACTGCATAGCCAGACTATATGGTGTAGCCTATGATATAGGTTTGCACAGCTTGTTGCCGTACTGAATAGTGTAGGCCACTGTAACACAGTGGTCAGTACTGGTGTATCTAAACCTATCCAAGCATAGAACAGGTATAATCAAAACACAGTGTTATAATCTGTGGGAAACCATTTTGTAAACGATCCATCCTTGACTGAAGTGTTGTACATGCAATGAACAGATTTAGGGAACAAATTATACATTAAAAGCTGGATAGGAGAACAAAGATCCCTTTGTATCCCAAATAAGGCAAAAGGAAGTTATTGGAGCCCATAATTTCTGCACTTAAAAAAATATTAAAGCTCCCTCATATGTTAGAACTTCTGTTTATTAAGGTCTGGATAAGAAGTTGGGCCAGACTCATCAATCTAATCACTGGAAAAAAATGGGATTATTATGTTTGAGAATGGGCCATAATGTGGGTGGAGAGCTAAAGGCTGTGCTGAATATCCTCGGATTTGGATTCTTTGATATTGAATGCTTTTAGTACATACTACAAGACTTGTGGCTCCTTTGACTAGCCAGCCTCCAATTCGTGAGGGCCTCAGTTTTTACTTCAATGTCATCAAAAGATCTGAAGCCCGGACAGACCCAGGGAAAGGAGGCATTTCTAACTTTCACAGGTCTATATTTAACGCTGGGCACTGAGAACAGTTGTCTGTCTCTCCTGACTAAAGTTGTAACACTCCAGCCATTTTTATGCCCTCCTCTTTCTTCCTGGAATGTACTTCATTTTTTCCTTAGTAATTTCCTACTACTGACTAACTGAGAGTTAGTGTGTTTTTTTCTTTCTTTCTTTTTTTTTTGAGACAGAATTTCACTCTGTTGCCCAGGCTAGAGTCATATGCTATCAGCTCAACCTAGCTCACTATAACCTCAAATTTCTGGGTGCAAGCAATCCTCCTGCCTCAGTCTCCTGAGGACCTCAGATTATAGGCACTTGCCACCATGCCTGGCTATTTATTATTATTATTATTATTATTATTATTATTTGTAGATAAAGGGTCTTGCTCTTGCTCAGACTGGTCTTGAACACCTGAGCTCAAGTGATCCTCCCTCCTAGGCCTCCTAGTCTGCTAGGATTACAGGCATGAGCCACCATGCCCAGCCAGCATGTTTCTTAATATCTCTATTTTCCCATTTCGAAATCAAAGATGATAGTATCTGCCTTCCCTACCTCAAAGGGTAGATATGAATAGCAAATGAAATCCCACATGATCTACCAGAGATATATGAACACACACATATACATTCATATATATATATATATAAGTGTTTTTAGTAGAGAAGTAATCATTATATGACTAGCAGCAGTTGTAACAGTAATATCTGTGGGAATGGCAGCAGTAACATTCGCCCTTCTCGTTAAACAGAGGTGGGATAGCCTACTGCACAGCTAGACTGTATGGTTAAACACCGGCTAGTAGGAGGCTATGAAAGAGCTGCAATGTAGAAAATAGTGTGTCTGTGTCTGGAGACATGTAGTATTTCATATTTCTTTAGTCATTTACTGTAGTCTTTCAATGCCAGATTCTCCAGAATTCCCAAACACTATTGTGTTTTGGCTTAAAGTTTTTCCAGGAAACATATTTCTATTCCTGGAAGCCAAATTGAGAGAGAAATTCTCTATCCTATTTCACATAATAATGTCCTATTGATCTACTACACATCACTGAAAATTCCTCCCAAAGTTTCGCCTTTGTCATAAAAATTGTACAATTCATCTATTTTGGAACTTGAGACTATAATTTAAATATGATTTATTCTTCGATCTCCAATTAGTGCAAACTCACTGAAGCTCTTTCCTTGTTGGTGTTGATTTAACACCCTTTATATCTCAGGTCCATTCAGTTCCTTTATTGTATTGAGCTGGGTGCTTTCTACGCTTCATCTTCTGACCTCTTCTTGCTTGGAGAGAGCTTGGTTTTACTGTTCATTCCGAGTGATTTGGAGACAGAATTAACACACTTTTAATTTCTACACCTGTTAAGTAGTTATCACAGTTGTAAACTGAATATATACATATATATATATTTTTTCTTTTTTACAGTTTTTGGCCAGGGCTGGGTTTTAACCCGCCACCTCCAGCAAATGGGGCCGGCACCCTACTCCTTTGAGCCGCAGCGCTGCCCGCAAATTGAATATTTTTAAACCTGAGAGGATATTGAAAGGATAACCTTGACTGCACTTAGGTCCATTAAGTACACTTCAGACAGGTTTTGGATTTGTGTTTTCTCACCTAGACCATTTACTTCAGAAATGAGAGGAGTAATTTGGTTCTAAAACCTCCTGCGTCAGAATCTGCAATTTTTAACAAGTTTTCCTTGTACTTCCTGAGTGCAAACTAAAACTTTGTAAACCGTGTAGGTGAAGAAATTATCAAAGTTGTGTGCTTATTTCTAAGACAGGAATAATACTTTTGTAATTAAATTATTAAATTATGCTAAAATGTGAGCTCTTTCAGAATAGGAGTTATAGCTTATCTACTCGTGTAAAGTAGTGTTCAATAAGTATTTTAGACTTAAATGTCAAACTAAACCTTGTCGGGTATACCTCAGGTGGCCCAGTGCAGCCAGATTTGCCAAATGGGAGACAATGGTTAAAATGCACATGATTTGGCTTAATAGCTTTATTTTGTTATGGTGATAATGGAGCTAGGGAAGTGGTGATGAAATATGGGAGATGGGTTGGAAACTGGAGTCCAGCTTTCATTTTACAGACGAGAAAACTTAGACCAGCCTCGTGGAGACTTAGCCAGGCTTTAGCAGTACATCCGGGAGTGGAATTCCTGCCTTCACCACCTAGATTATTCCTTCCATAACCTCTTAGATATCTTTCAGTTTTCATTCTTAACAAAAATAAAAGTTCCAGGAGTTCCTTATCTGGTTAAATTGGGTCTTGGCGATGAACAATAAATCATTTCCATTTCTGCAGCTATTTTGCGGTGTTTCTAAAAGAGGTCGTCTCAAAGATACACGGTATTGAAGGGGAAACACAAGACAAAAGCAAACTAGAGAACAACTGTTTCTGTGGCCCTTCAGTAAGTCCCCAAAGCCTTTCCTTGCCAGTTGTGGGACCAACTGCTTATTCGCTGAAGTTTCTCTTCCTGCACTGACTTTCCCCTGTTCCCTCAGCCCTCCAGTGAGACTGCGGTAGAGATGGTGAAGCAAGCAAGCCCTCTGGACAGGGATACTTGTATATTATCCTGGCTTTGCCACTTCCTAACCCTGTGCTTTTTTCGCAATGATAAAAACAGAGGTAACATTAGTGCTGCCTCATTGGGTCGGTAGAAAGAATAAATAAGGGAGCAATTTGAACACCTTAAAACAGAACCGGGAGGATCCCAGGCACGGAATAAATATGGACTTTCATTTTCTGCCATCACAGTTCCTCTGCCATTGCTGCTTTCTGGCATAAATTTAAATAATAGAAAGTCAAGATTTAAAAGCCCTGTGCCTTATGATAAAAGGATTTTTTTTCTTCTGGGTAGATCCCTAGTAATGGGATTGCAGGATCAAATGGAAGGTCTAGCTTGAGTGCTTTGAGAGTTCTTCATACTTCCTTCCAAAAAGGTTGTATCA
>CAUYRH010146648.1:0-17703 GCA_963574655.1 Perodicticus potto | reverse complement strand
TGGCATCACAGCTCACAGCAACCTACAATTCCTGGGCTCAAGCGAGTCTCTTGCCTCCACCTCCCAAGTAGCTGGGACTACAGGAGCCCGCCACAACACCTGGCCAGCTCAGTGGTTTGGTTGCAGCCGTCATTGTTGTTTGGCAGGCCCAGGCTGAATTCGAACCCACCAGCTCAGGTGTATGTGGCTGGGGCCTTAGCCGCTTGAGCCACAGGCGCCGAGCCCCTTTTCTTTTATCTTTAACTGCTGTGCATTCTTGCACTTTTACTCTGTTGCTGGACTCAGTAAAAGACCCCTAGGAAGACTGAAGCGGGCTGCACTGTCTCGCACTGCCAGCAGGCAGGAAATACTGTGTATGCCTCCTTGAGTTCTCAGGCTTTCATGCATTAAGTTGGTGGTAAAGTCTTGTGTTTCTCCAGCACCATCTCCTCTGTCATCCACCATCCCAGGTTGGGGGCCCCAATAACCCTGACAAAGAAGTGCCTATAGGGTTATCCTAGGGTACCCCTGGTCAGGTCTCAATTCCCACAGAGTAGCCTCACAACTGATTTCGGCTAGCCATGCAGTATTTCCTTCACATAATCATGTGAATTAGACTTCTAGAATAACACTGACATTTTGGTTTCAGGTGGCTCATATTGTTTATATAGACAGGAGCCCCACAAAACAAATACTGACAAGAGACCTCTGCACAACTTAGGAGCAGTCTGAAGATTAATGCTGTTACTCTTATTTTACAGATTAAGACACTGAGATGCAAAGAAGTTAAATGACTTTGCACAAGGTCACACAGCTAATAAGGGGTGGAAAAGCAGTCTTGGATTCCAAGGATTGTGTTTTTAACCTCTACCCTGTATTGCCTATGCCTATAATTGTGGCAACAATTAGTGTATTATTTATTTGCTTTTGAGAAACTGAATGCCAAGGTTGAAAGCAGTGGCACCTAAAGTGATTATCTTCTATTATATTCTATTACACACATGCCAGTTTTCCATGGTATGACCTATTAATATCAGATATTTAATCACGGGTCGATTTCTCTTTATACCCTTAGGCCTCCCTTGCTGCTTCGCTGGTGTGTGCTCATGGGAATAGATTATATTCATGTCAGCTTTAATCAAATAATATAAAGTGAGTAAATCTACCATTAAAGAAAGATATATACAGTAAATTCCGTCTTTCCCAAAAGGGTTAGAAATGAGATGCTGTGGCTAATTTCATATGGTAATCAATATAATTACCGTGGATATTTTACCTTATTTTCAAAAAATTTCATCAAATTATGCTACATCCCTTTATATTGCTTGATTACCATTTGGAAAATAATCATTTTGTAAAATATATAAACACTGCCATTTTAAAATTATATGTTTTGCCTATAATTTTGTGAACTGATTTGTTTCCTTTTTTAGATTTTGAGGACTCTTATAACTCAGTGAGCGTAATCTTTTAACCTGAGTTGACAGGAAACTCAGAGCTAAATGCAGTACTCAAGTATAATAACTATCTTTCCTCATAATTTCACTTTCTCTATAGGAGGAATTCTTGGACTGGGGTTCAAGGACACACAGAGGGAGGGTACCAGCATAGGCTTCAAGGTTGTGGGATGTGCCTATTTCCATAGGTTTGCTTTTCTGGGGAGATTTTCCACCCCTCTTTATGAGACTTTCAGAGGGGTCTAAGGCCCCCAAAAGTTTCTGAACTCTGGTTTTTGATACCTCTGACTTCATTTTTCTCTGTCCTGCTGGGTATGTGCTGTTACTATAAACTGGCTCAACTCCTTTAATAGTATGTGAGGCATTCATTAGAAATAATAAACAATTAAGTCACTTTAAATTTATACTGAAAGGCATTTGGACTTTTTTTGGTGGGAGGGAGTCTCACTCTGTCACCCAGGATAGAGTACAGTAGCATCACCTTAGCTCGCTGAAACTTCGGACTCCTGGGTTCAAGTGATTCTCCTGCCTCAGTCTCCCAAGTAGCTGGGACTAAAGACCCAGCCCACTATACCTGCTTAATTTTTCTATGTTTTCTAATGACAGGGTCCTGTTCTTGTTCAAGCTAATCTTGAACTCCTGAGCTCCAGCAATCCTGCCTCAGCCTCCCAGAGGGCTAGGATTATAGGTATGAGCCACGCATTCAAACTTGCTCTGAGGATTCAGAGGTACCAGATTCATCCCTATGGATTTTGATGACTATGTTGGACTGTTAAAGCCAAGAGGGTAGAGTGGATTAGACTAAATGTGTACTGACACTGGCTATCCCTTAGGGGCATTTGTTTTATTCCCTCCATACTTATTTACCTGTCATATGTCATTCTCATAACTGTCAAGAATAGAGAGGAGGGCAAATTTATATTCGTTAAATTTTCTGCATTATGGGAAATTATTAGTGAAATATATCTGGATTATATATAATTTTAATATTTATTGTTTTATCATCTTTAAATGGATTTTATATTATTCCTATGTATGGATTACCTGTGATACTGTTCCTATACATTAACACAACCAAGTGATAATGATATAAATACTTATAAGAAAATATGTATTGTCTCGTGACTTTATTTTTAAAGTAGATTCACAGAAACAAAGAAAACATAGGGAAATTTTAAAAACTTCACCATTTCAGGTTTTATTTTCCCATAGCCCTAAGATGCACAGCAAGTGATTTTGAATTAACAGATTTGGCAAAATAGATTGACGTCTTGTCACTGCCTACTTGATAGAAATAATTTGAAATATATTTCCCATTTGCTCCCTAAACCCCTATAGCTACCTCCTCTAAATGATCTGTTGCATATTTCTACACCTTTACAAAGTCAACAGTCTGGTTTAGTCCATTTATGGTAAGACATGGTTGGTATTGAAGATAATCAAAATATCTGCTCCTAAGTTACAACACGCATGCTCAGTGGCAATTTAGGACATTCAATTACCATTGCAGTTAGCTTTATCATGCAGACCTGAAGGGTACACTGGTAATTCATTTCCTTTTAAGTGCTATCTAAACATTTAATAGACTTAATAGATTCATGGTCCCTTGTCTTCTGTTCCCTTGCTTCAAGTATCAGAGAGGGAGTGTTTATAATTTAATTAAAAGTAGTCAGTCAATAGCCAAACAACAGAAATGCAATAATGAGGAAAATAATTTCTAAACATTATCCCCTTTATTCTTTTCCCTTATAATTTATAGTACATAGTTACAATATAAGGTATTTCAAGGAAACTGAGAGGGGATTTTTCCCATAAAATAGACCAAACATGTGATACCAAGGATCCATAAAGGCCCACCTGATACCAAATATTTTCCTACACTAAATTTTTACCAGTAGAAATCCATACCAGGTGAGGCCTTATAGCCTAATATCTAAAGAGTATTTAAACACTATTGATTCCAACAAGGTTGGATGATTTGTTTTTATTGGATTATTATTCTTAGTAATCCAAGAACGGGGAAAGAGGGAATAGAACAGGACATCGCACATAGATTTTTAGACTTGGAACTAGTGAATATTGTTTAAGCTACTAAGAAGCAGAGACTGAGGTAAGGGACCTCAAAAGACAAGGGGGCGAGCCAACGTGAAGAGACTGAGCATCTTGTGGTTGACAGAGAAGAATGAGAGGTGTCAGAGGGTCACAAAAAGGCAAAAGAGGGTGAAAGAGTACACACAATTGAATTAACCAAGTGTCACCAAAAGTTTTGAACACAAGTCCCATTTCTGTCACCAAGTATTTACGATAACGTGCCATATTTTCACAGCTCCTTGCATGCTGATTCTCCATACGTATTTGGCAAGTAACTGAATAAAGAGATCTGTGATGCAGCTGATAAAGATGCAGGCTACAGCCAAATTGGGGACATAGTAGAACTCAGCAGCCCACAGAGGGTGCCAACCTGTACGTTTCCCTCATGAGCACAGGCCTTCAATCCACAGAGCTAATCAACCCTGTTATGGTCATAACTCAACTGGCATCTGTATAAGCAAGTGCCCTGCCTGGCTCCTGGGAAAAGTGTTTTCTGGACAGAACAGCTTCTCCCACACGTGGTTTTGATAACTGGGTCTCTCTAACCAGACACAAATGTGAATGAAGGCACTGCAGAAAGGGAGATGTTTTCCCCTCCAAATAGTGAAATTCTGCAGCTGGACTGAAGCCTGCTGCAGAGCAAACTCATTGAAAGTATAAGTGAGTTCATAACATTCTGCCCTCCATTTCAAAATCATTGTGCGGTTATAAATATTTCTGTCCCTCCATTTGACAATACCTATTTCTACATTATCCTTTCTCTGTTCATTCTTGAGTCTTATGAATAGCAAGAAATTCAAGTATTTAAAAGAACAATTGTGGTTTTTAAGATTCTCATCTCTACTCCCTTGATTTAGATTTCTATAGGGCTCACAAAGTTATTACTTTTGGTTTAGTCTTATTGGCAGAAATGCTTCAATATCTAAGCTCTCTAAAACAATTATAATGGAGTGAAGGAAGCCACTTCTTTAAAACCCAGCTCTCTACTTTAATCATGTTTAATTCCCATTTTCAGAACAAGGGTATTCTTAAGGAGTTTGACAAGAAGATTCAAAAGAAAAAAAAAAAGAGAGAGAGAAAGAGACTTGCCAGCAACCATGCAATTTCAATTTATTTTTCTATGAAGAAATACCAAGAGGTTAAAAACTAGTACAGTCCCCTGCAAAGTGCCCTGGGTGGCCCAAGCAAACCCATTTTGCCTCTTTATAAATGCACCTCCTGACTTTAATACAATCACGGAGAGAATCCTACCACACCTACCTGCTGTAAAAACAAAGCCTTGTGAAATTTTATAAATTGCCATAAAAAGATATTATTATCAATAACAATTTTTTTATAGTAGAGGAAAAAAGAATATTGAATGAAGTAAAATTAGAACCTAATAACTATGATCACCACAATTTTTTATTAGGTGATACGATATACAGCTATGTATGAGATTGCTGATTCTGGATTTTCAGCCCAAATTGAAATCCTGTTAGGTAAAACAGCTACTTAGCACATGAAAAACTATTCAACCTCCCGATAATTTAATGACGTTTGTTTCCATTTAAGTTGTTTTCCTGGGTTATACCCCATACCAGTTTATTATGTGCTCATGGTTACATTCATTTGTGAAACCAGATGTTTTAACTAGGTCAACTAAATCTTGTTTGTTTTTACCACCAGCTCGTCTGTTTGAGAGTCAGCAGGGCAATTGTTGGGGGCAATTCAGTAAATTACCACTAGAGGGAGAGCTGTACAAGTTTTTGTGTAGCAATAACATTTTCCTCACCTCTCAAACTAAGGGGTTTGTTACAGATGAACCTCTGGTTTCTGGGGAGGGATCACAGCAACCTGTGAGGATACAACCCTGTAGGTGACAAAGGAAGCCAAAAGTTGAGAATGCACCTGAGATCTTGCTCAAACTGGGGAACCAGGCTTCACACACGTACTTGGTAAATGACCTAGTCCAGAAAGGTGTAAAAGCAGCAGCAGCAGCTGTGGTTAGTATTCATTAAGTCCTTGGTATGGAGCAGCTAAACACTGTGCTAGGTATTTTGTACACAGTTTTCTCATTTAATTATCAGTCAACATTGGGAGGGAGGGACTTATTCTTTCTATTTTATTTATGAGGGAAAAACGTTGAGAGATTTTAAGTCACTTGCTTAAGGTCACAGAAAATGTGGTGGCACAGGTCAGACTGTAACCCAAATAAGGTGGACTGCAGAGCCTATAATGTTACTGTCCATTCTGTATATTCCTTGAAATACTTCTTCCCCAGCTCATAAGCCAGTAAAAGATAAAAATTGGCTTGATGTTATCCAAACTGCCATATGTATTCCACAGAGTTCACAGCTGTCCAGTAGAGTTGACCTATCTGATGTAACATATTCATCAAATAATGTGTGCCAATTATTTATCTATGAACTATAGTGCTTATAGATTAATGAATACTAATTTGTGTACCTGATGTAACCGACAAAGATCATATCTAACCTTTAGATAAACTTTAACTGACACATATCAATGTATTTATTATGTATTATATCTCTCGAATACAACATTATGTTCCCCATTCCTAATATTTCAATGTGGGAATGGAGTGCCTCTATTTCTCCCTTAGACTCCCCCCTTACAAAGGCAACTTTCTTTTTATTTATACCCAGCACAGGGGACTCTGCCTGCCTCAAGTGAGCACACCAGAGACAAACAAGTCGAATTCTCTAAAAAGTAAGTGGCCTAAGACCATTTCTGGATCTGTGCCTCCTTCTTTCCAGCCTTAAAATATGGACAAAACTGTATTGTTGTTAAATGAAGTTCTATCAATAGAAAAAGATATTGATTTTTAAAATTTCATTTGCGCAGCAGTGTCCATCAATTTACAATACCTCATCTATATACATACAATGAATGATTATTGCTTTAGGTTTTTAAAAGCAGGTTTACATATTATATGATTTGGAATATACGCTTCCCTTTCACACTTTCACCCCCTACTATTTGTCAATGGGAAAGTTCTGTCTAAATGAAGTTCTTCATCTCAATTGAACCTAGTTATTATGCTTAATAATGGGCTGACAACTGTCTTCATTTCCCTCTCATTACAGGATCTGTGTGATGGTTTGTCAAAATCATTCTTTTGATCTTTATCCAATGAACGAATCCAATTATATTCTGGAGGAAAAGCCTCTGTGAGGAGTTTTATAACCCACTCCTCAATTTGTGATTGCCTGAGGACTGATAAGTCTCCCTGGGAATTAGCAACTAGCCAGGAACTATTCCCAGATAAACTGATGTTAATGAAAATATGACTGTGGGAGACGGGATACCAGCACTGCCCACCAGTCCCTGAAGCATGCTTTCCACTACCCCCTCAAATGTAGGAAGCTTGTCAGTGAGCTTCTCTTCTCTGCCAAATCTGCTCTGCCTCCCATGTTTTCAGTCATCCCCAAAACGTTGGGAATGATCCCTAAATCTTACTTTCCCTTTCCACTCATCCCCCCCATTTCTCCCTTGACATTAAGCCTTGTAATTTCTGCAAACTTACTCAAATATGTTGAGAAGGGACACTAAGAAAGAGGCTTCAAAGAGGGTAGGAGGGAAGCCTGGCCTGCTGAACCAAGAAGTCTAGAGGGCCTATAAGAAGATGGGTATAGTAACCTAGGTTACCAAGGACAAGTAGAAAGAGACAAACCAGTAGGAAAGGGCGATACTGCTGGGAGGCACAGAGAGGCCAATCAAAGACTTGCAATCAATTTCAAAGGGAAAGAAAGAGGATATTAATGCCCTGGCAGGCCTTCATGTTGCCATCACTCTTAACTTTTCTCCTTCATGAGAAGGACTTACTTCCAGTTCTCTTTGGAAGGGCTCTAAATGTTCTTTGTTCTTCCTAAATAAAATCTCCCTTTGTTACCCTGAAAGTTTCTAGGTTGCTTTTGCTATCTATCCACATATCTTGCCACTTCAGTTTTATTTTTAGTTTCCTCTCACTGTTGCTTTCACTAACCACCATGCCTCTATTGAACTTTCTAGATCAGCCAAGTAATTGAACCAGGTCAACTGGGTTCAGGGAACCAGGACCCCTGACTACCAACATCTATCCCCTCCCTCTCTATCTTCATACTTAGTCAAGGCCTTTCTCGTATCTTGTTTGGACTCTTTTAATACTGTTTTCAACTTTATTAAGTTGTAATTAACAAAGAAAAACTCTGTATATTTATGGTATAGCATGATGTTTTGATATATGTATACATGGTAAAATGATTAAATTAAGCTAATTAACCTATCCGTCGCCTCACATAACTATCATTTTTGTGGTAAAAACATTTAAGACCTTGTCACTTAGGAGTTTTAAAGTGTACATTAACTGGAGTCAGCATGCTGTACTTAATACTGTTGAATATACTCCTTCTGTTTGAAACTTCATACCCTTTATACAGAATTTTCTCCATTTGCCACTCCCAACCCTAGAAACCATCGTCAGATTCTCTACCTCTGTAAGTTCAACCTACAAATGAGATCAAATAGGTGATTGGCTTATTTCACTTAGCATAGTATCTGACGGGTTCATCCATGTTGTCACAAATGACAAGAAAAGGACAGGAATTCCTACTTTTTAAAGGCTAGATAGTATTCCATTCTTTAACTTTATACACACAAAAATAGGAACACATACACTTTACAAAGTGAGGCTCTGTCTCAAAAAAAAAAAGAAAGAAAGAAAGAAAAAGGAAAAGAGGAGGTTTTTTTTTACATCTTTTGTATTTTACCTGCATAGAACTGAAGAACATTCTCCTCAGTAAAGTATCTTAAGAATGGAAAAGTAAACATCCCATATACTCAATATTAATTTGGAACTACTAGATAAATAGCTAACTACAGGCCCACAAGAGAGAAAAACACAAAATTCAAGTGGTGGGTAGAGGGAAGTAGGAGAAAATGGTTTTATAAGCTCCCACCTATTGGCTACAACTTAAGGGTAGACAAAACATTTCCTGGACTCAACTACAACCAGACTTTACCTTACAAAGGAAAACAACCCACTCTAACTTGTATGTACCCTTATGCTAATAAAAAAATTAAACATACCCTTCATTGGACTTCTGTGCGCACATCTCTAAGATAAACTCCTCTAGTTCACTGAGGGCTGTCTGTCTTTTCAGCCTCAAGCCACAACTCTTCAGACATGCTACACTTCAATCAAAGACTCAGCATTCCATGAACAGGCCTTTCACTTTTTTGTGCTCTTCTGGTTCCTCCCACTAGAATAGGTTTTGCCTCTGTGGTTGTCTATTAAGATCTTATTTACTTTCAAAGACCCGGTTTCAAATGCCACTTCCATGAAACTATACTTCACTGCCCCATTTGAATTCTATCCTCTGTCATGCTCCTAACATGTGTTTGTCTACACAGCTCTTTCCCAGTTAAATAAGTCTCATATTTTCTCTGTATCCCTAGGACAGTGGTTCTCAACAGAGACCCACAGGAACTGTATTAAAGGATTGCCACATTAGGAAGGCTGAGAACCACTGCCCTAGGACAAGGCCCAATATATTAAACACAGCACATTCTTATTAAATCTTCACAGGATCAAATCATATATATAATTTTTTCCCAAATTTGCTGATAATCAAAAGCTGTTTGCATTTGTCAAAGATGCCATTTTTCCCATTGCTCCTCAACTAGAGAGGAGGTATGTCCAAATTCTGATAGAAACGTCACAGGATCAGGCCCAATTTACATGTGTTCAACCTAACCTACGACTGCCATGTCTCCATTAGTGTCACGAGAAACAGGAATAACAAAATCAATCTCTCTGCCATTCCCCTATTCCAAAATTGCAATTTTACAGGAAATCTACCACCCAAGCCCTTCCAAATCATCCCTACCCTATCAAAGCATTTTTTTTACCACTCTCAAAGAAAACTTGCTGCTCAAGACAGGCTGACCTGAACCCTCCTTGTCTCACATAATGCACATTGTAAGAAAGCAGTTATGTTGTGAGCCCTTGCCCACCTACCTCTTTCCCATCTCCTCCCTCATGCCGTTTCTTCCAACTTCCATGCTTATCCTAACCAATTCCTAGTCATGCTCTGACATTAATTTCATAGGTTTCAAGTTAGAAGTGGCATCGTGCTTTCCCTACCACACTGATTTGTACATTAGTCAAAGTCAGAGACTGCTGTTTTTCTTTTCTTTTTTTTTTTAATCCTCCATCTGCCCTCACCACCTCCCAAATCAGACAATTAGTAGGCCTTGCTAAATACAGATTTATAGTCATCCCTCAGTATCATGGAAGATTGGTGTCAGGACTCACTCCACCCCTAAAAAACCAAAATCTTCAGATGCTTAAGTCCCACATATAAAATGAAACAATATTTCAATATAACCTACACTCATCTTCTTCTATACTCTAAATTATCTCTAGATTATTTATGATGCCAAATACAAAGAAAATGCTATATAAATAGTCATTACCTTGTATTGTCTTTTCTTGTATTATTTTTATTGTTATATTATCGCTTTTAATGTTTTATTTGAAAACATTTTTAATCCAGAGTTAGTTGAATCTGTAGATTCAGAACCTGAGGTTAAAGAGGGCCAATAACATATATTCTCATCCAGTGAAAACTCACACAATTAAGTATTCATAGGCTTAACTGCTCTGGTTAACTAATTTTCACATTAGATGGAAATTAACCTTTGGATTGTTGCAAATCTTTTCCAAAACATCGGAATCCACTTTTCTGTCACAGTAAGTAGAGAACTATGAAAAGAATGAAATCTTTCTGAACTGACTGAAGATTTGTCAGACCTGTGAGGTCATTATCCTGGACCCCAATTCCAAGGTGCTGAAAATAGTATAGAGCTGGCTGGGGATCAGAAAATCTGGGTTGTCATTCCACCTCTGCCTCATTAACAAGACACCTTATTTTGGGAAAGTCAGTTTCTATTCCTCAAAGAAGTTAAGGTGTTAAAGTAGACAAGCTCTAACCCTGCACCAATAAAATGGATTATCTGATGGTTGCTGAGGTCTATAGTCAAGAAGATAAACTGCATACATGCTCACTTGAGAAATTTCCCCTGGTGAACTTCTTTTTTATTTAATTTCAAAGTTAACAGAGAACTAAAATGAATAATATTACAAGCTCCCATGATCTCACCATCCAAATTAATGTCAACTTTTTTCCAATTCACTTTCACTAGCTTTGTTTTATTAAAGAAATAAAACACGACAGATATTGCTAATGTCACCTTTCTCCAGCACACATGGTTTCATTCTCATCTCAAACCCATGCTGCAAGGTAACCACAATTCCATCCAATACTGAAACTCTTACATACAGAGGTAAGTATTTTGAAAAAAAAAAAAATTGTAACTAAAACCTTATCTTACAAGGGGAGGGGATACAAGTGGGAATAAAGGCCATTTAACCAAGGGCTCTAGTGAGGTATGATCCAGTCAACTGAGGTCTAAGAGACTATACGCAGAGATGTGCACACATCAGCAAGTGCTGAGAACAGTACACACCGAAAATATTCAGTAAGTCCTTCCTATTACTACTAATACTACCAATTAAATTAATTACATACTTATTTGTTTAATTCTTCTGTATTCCTCAAGACATTACATATATAGATTATATCAATAAAAATTACTTTTATTTCATGTTTATACTAAAGTAAGGTCATTAAATTGATTTTTTTAAATTTGAGGCATGGTAAATCACATTATAAATTTCACATCAGGCCAAGCACAGTGGTTCCCGCCTTTAATCCTAGCACTCTGGGAGGCTGAGGCAGGTGGAATGCTGGAGCTCAGGATTTTGAGGTCAGCCTGAGAAAGAGCAAGACCACCTCTTTACCAAAAAAAGAAAAACCTAGCTGTGTATCGTGGCAGGTGCCTGTAGTCCCAGCTACTTGGGAGGGGCAGGGGGATCACTTATGCCCAAGAGTTTGAGGTTGCTGTGAGCTAGGCTGATGACAAAGCATTCTTCCCAAGGTGACTGAGAGACTCAGCCTCAAAAATAAAATAAAATAAGAATAAAAAACATAAAAATAAATTTCACATCAGGATAGTGAAGGGGCATTGTGAGATATGGTAATATACAATAATGTGTTTTCATAATTATTAATTATATATAATAATATAAAATAATGTTTAATAGAGTACTATAGTATATTAATATAGACAACTATGATATATACTTGTGTAACTTATATTCTAATATTACAGACTGTACATAATATTTATATTTTATAAATATATTTAGATACACTAGATTTATTATATAAATTAGATACATTTAGATACACTAGATTTATTATATAAATTTATATTTATATAGTGTGCTTATTTTATATTTTATGGTTATAAAATGAATATAAAATATGTTGTTGTAACTAAATATATATAAATTACATTTATATATTAATGATAACAGACTGAATCATATGAAATTTCTTCTTCTATAAGTTAAAAAGGTCAACTATTACAGGGGATGTTCAAGATGGCTGACTAAAGATATTAGACCATTGCCTCTGCAAAGAAGAAACAAAATAATGAGTAGATAATCACACTTTTTTTTTTTGAGACAGAGTATCACTATGTTGCCCTGGGTAGAGTGCTGTGGCATCACAGCTCACAGCAACCTCAAACTCTTGGGCTTAAGTGATTCTCTTGCCTCAGCCTCCCAAGTAGCTGGGACTACAGGCATCTGCCACAACGTCCGACTGTTTTTTGTTTGTTTGTTTGTTTGTTTTTTGTAGTTGTTGTTGTTGTTTAGCAGGCCCAGGCCGGGTTCAAACCTGCCAGCCCTGGTGTATGTGGCCAGTGCCCTAACTGCTGAGCTACAGGCGCTGAGCTGATAATTACACTTTGAATAGATCATCTTCAAGAGAACACTGGAATTTAACAGCAAAATGAGAGGAAACACATAAGGGAAGGAAGGCGAGGGAAGCAAGGTAGCCTGCTTGGCTAGGATAGACTGAGAGCCTAAAGAGGCCCCCCAATGTGGGGACAGTATAAGTGAGTGACACCCAATAGGTCAACATCCCACCATGGACTTCTGTAATCCTAGCCATAGGAAAGCCCCTCAATCATCATAGACTCTGAGACTAACAGAGGCAGCTGCCTGGTGACTTTTAAATGGCTTGATTGAGAGAGTGAACTCACACGGGGTCCTAGATATCCCTTGAGACCTAAGCTGGGAAAGCACAGTGCCCTGTGGAGAGCCCAGCCCCCATCAGACTGCATCCTGCTCTGGTCCCATAGCACTTACATCTCCACACACCCGGTGTGCAACTGACACCCCCTCGTGTCAGAATGCTGCCTCACTGCAACACAAGCTGGACCCAGCAGTGTGGCAGGGGCCCCAGCACTCTAGTCCACATGGAGCAAGACATCCCAAGGGAATGGAGTGGTAAAGAATACCCTTGAGGCTATCCCCAGGACAAAGAAAACCACAGTTCTTTCTCCTCAGAGCATGAGAATTGCCTGTACCAGGCTCCTGACAGCAATCCTACCTGTACCACCTGCACACGTTCTGAGGACAGGTTCTCTCTACCCATAGTCATCACCACTGCTGCTCCTGCCAGGACTAAAGTGTTTGCTCCCTAGATCATGAAAGGTGTCTTTCTGACTGAGGCTGCTGCCACTGCTAGCAACCCTGCCCCCAGCAATGGCATGGTTGTTGTGCACTAATGTGTCATGAGGAAAGGTTCTTCTTGCACACTGCTGCTGGAAATGAAGCATTTTCCACTAACAGAAACTCTGCCCCAATATAGCAGAGCTACTTCACATTTGCTTGGACCCTGAAATTGGCCTCTCCCTACCCACTGCTGTAGGACACCCCACCCTGCTCATCATAGCCTGCATCCATATATGCCACTGGTCCATTGATCCTGGCCCTGCCTCTCACTCACTGCCCCCTATTGAAGCATGCCACACAGGGGACTCTCCTACCGGAATCCATGCATTCTCCCTAGAGACCTGAGTAGAGGCCCACTCAACCTGCAATAACCACCACCATCAGTATGCACTTGCCTGTGTCAACTAGGTGGCAGAGACGGGATCTCTCACCACTCCACAGCCACTGCTAACATCAGTAAGAACTCCCTGGGAGCCTAGAGGTTGTCCTGCCACTGCTACTAACATCACCCACACCATACATGATGCACAGGGGTCCAAGATCCCACTCACTTGTCTGTCCCATTGCTGCCAGTGTTGGTAGCCACCTGGAAGCCCAAGAATCAGCCTGCCTGGAAATGCTAACACTGGAGACCACGAATGCCATGAAAGGGACCGAGATATAGGCATGTTTGGTGTACTACTGCCACCATGGCAACTTGAGGAATGGCCCACTTGGCATCCTGATTTCCAGAAAAACCTTATGACAGCTTCCAACAACTCCAACCTAAGCCACTGATGAATGTGTGACATAAGTGACACTGTTTATAGCTGAAGAAATCATACAGAGACTACACTACTGAATGCACCCAGAAATATAGGCAAAATACCCACACAATCATCATGATAGGTATACTTTAATGAAAAAAATCTTCCCCTATGAATGCCAATCCAAAGAATTGGAAGAGGGTGGTGCCTGTGGCTCAAAGGAGTAGGGTGCCGGCGCCATATGGTGGAGGTGGCTGGTTCAAACCCAGCCACTGCCAAAAACTGCAAAAAAATAAAAAAATAGGGTGGTGTCTGTGGTTCAAAGGAGTAGGGCACGGGCCCCATATGCCGGAGGTGGCAGGTTCAAACCCAGCCCTGGCCAAAAACTGCAAAATAAATAAATAAATAAATAAATAAACATATAAAAAATAAAAAAAACACCAAAGAATTGGAAGAGGTGACTATTATACCACCTGCAACAGATATCAACTAAAGTACCCAAGAACATGCAGAAGCAAAGAAATATGACACCTACAAAGGAAGACAGTAACTTTCTAGCAGAAGATGTCAATGGAAAAGAAATTTATGACCTTTAAGAAAAATTATTCAAAATAATTATATTAAAGGAGCTCAGCATGATATGAGAGAACACACAGAAACAATACAAAGACTTCAGAAAAAGAACTCAGGGTATGAATGAGAAATTCACCACAGAGACAGAAACACCTGAAAGAAATCCTGAAATTAAAGAATGCAATACACGAAATAAAAAATAATTTTGAGAAATCCAACAATAGATTAGATCAAGCAGAGAAAAGACTTTCAGAATTTGAAGACGGGACTTTTGAAATAATCCAATTAGACAAAAAGTGAACAAAAAAGAATGAACAAAGCCTACCTAACATATTTGGTCACTTTATATTTGAATTTTAGGGGTTCCATAAAATGAAGAGAAAGACAAAGGCATAGAAGACTTTAATGAAATAGTACTTTAAATCTTCCCAAGTCTAGCAAGAGATTTAGACATCCAGACAGACAAAGCTAAGAGATTCCCCAAATAGATACAACCCAAAAAGGTTTTCTCCACAGCACATAATACTGAAACTGTCAAGAGTCAAAGATAAAAAGAGAATTCTCAAAAGAGCAAGAGAAAAGCATCTAATCACATATAACAGAACCATATCTAGACTAATAGGATCTTTTATAGCAGAAAGCCTATAGACCAGGAGAGAATGAAATGCTATATTCAAAGAAAAAAAAAAAAAACTATCAGCCAAGAATACTACACTCAACAAAGTTATCTTTCACAAATGAAAGAGAAATAGAGTTTCACAGAGAAGCAAAAAGTGAGGAAATTCATCACCACTAAACCAGTCCTCTTAGAAATGGTTAAGAAATTCCAATATCTATTAGTGAAAGAACAATAACTATCATCATGAAAACACACAAAAGTATAAAACTCACTGGTAGAACAAACACACAAATGAAAAAGGGAAAAGACTGACATAAATGTTTACACTAGAGAAGAACACCAAATAGCAATGATTAACAATAAGAGAGAAAGAAAAGAACAAAGCATGTACAAACAATCAGAAAACAAATAACAAAATGACAGGAAAAAGTACTGACATATTAATAATAACAGGTAATGTAAACAGATTTAAAATATATAGATTGGTTGAACAGATCAACAAAATGACTTAACTATTGGAGCCTACAAGAAACTCACATCTCCTATAAAGACACATTTAAACCAGAAGTAAAGTAATAGAAAAAAGATGTTCCATATAAACAGAAAACCAAAAGTGAACAAAAGTAGCTACCTTTATATCAGATAAAACAGACGTTAAGTTGAACCAGTGTAAAGAGACAAAGAAAGATATTATATAATGACAAAGGTATCGATTTAGTGAGAGGATATAGCAATTCTAAATATATTCATACCCAACACTGGAGCACCCACATACATAAGGAAAATATTAATAGATCTAAAGAGAGAGGTAACTCGAACAAAGAGAAAACTTCAACATGCCTCTTTCAGCATTGGACAAATCATCCCAGGGGTGTCCTGACTGTGGCCTCAGGACCCCATGCAGATTATTTAAGAATGTTTATCTGCAGTGTCAAATATCACAAAAAAATATGCATGGGAATTTTTCTTTCTCTTTAGCTTTCATTAGTGATTTTGTATTTAGTGTGTGCCTAAGAAAGCTCAACTTCCTACAAAGTACAACAGAAAAGAGAAAAGGTTGGACACCCCTAATAGGCAGGAAATCAACAAAGAAGTAACAGAATATCAGCAAACTAAAATGAGGATGAAGTGGACCTAACAGACATCAACAGAATATTTTATATAACAGCTGCAGAATTACACACATTCTTCTCATCAGTACAGGGAACAGGATAAACCATATATTAAGCTATAGAATAAGCCTCAACAAATTTTTAAAAATCAGAATCATATCAAGTAGCTGCCCTTACTACAGAATTAAACTAGAAATCAAAAGAGGAACTTTAGAAATTGTACAAATATCTGGAAATTAAACAACATGGTCTTGAGTGAACATTCAGACAATGAAGAAATTAAGAAAAAAAATTAAAATATGTTGAAACGAATGAAAATAAAAGCACAGAATACCAAAACTTCTGGCATATAACAAAAATAGTTCCTACATTAAACAATTAGGATGTCAAATAATTTAATGATAGACTCTGGGGAACTCAAAAAACAAAATCCTAACCCAAAGTTAGTATAAAGAAAGAAATGTAATAAAAATAAGAGCAGAACTAAATGAAATAGAGATGAAAAAACAATATAAAAGATAAACAAAATGAAAATTTGTTTTTTTTTAAACTTAAATAAAATTGATAGGCCAGGCACAGTGGCTCACACCTGTAATCTAGCACTCTGGGAGGCTGAGGCAGGTGGACAGCCTGAGCTCAGGAGTTTGAGATCAGCCTGAGCAAAAGCAAGTACTAATCTCTACTAAAAATAGAAAAAAACTGGACAGTTTTGTAGCATTCACTTGTACTCACAGTTACTTGGGAGGTTGATGCAAGAGGATGGCTTGAGTCCAAGAGTTTGAGGTTGCTGTGAGCTAGAATGCCAAGGCACTCAACCCTTGCAGGGCGACAGAGTTAGACGCTGTCTCAAAAATACATACATATATACACACATACACAAAATTGATAAACCACTACTGAAACTAACCAAGAAGAGAGCATACCAACATAAAATTAGACACACAAAAAATGATGTATGTGTATAACTGATATCATAGAAGCACAAATCGATGTTCAGGGACTATTATAAACTATACATTAACAAACTGGGAAACCTAGATGAAATGGATAAATTTCTAAACACATACAACTCACCAGTATTTCATCAGGAAGAAGTAGAAAAACTGAACAAACCAATAACAGGTAATGAGATTAAATCAGTAACAAGAAGTTTCCTAACAAAGAAAAGTACAGGAGGGGCAGCGCCTGTGGCTCAGTGAGTAGGTCGCCAGTCCCATATACCGATGGTGGTGGGTTCAAACCTGTCCCCTGCCGAACTGCAACAAAAAAATAGCTGGGCGTTGTGGCGGGCACCTGTAGTCCCAGCTACTTGAGAGGCTGAGGCAAGAGAATTGCCTAAGCCCAGAAGTTGGAGGTTGCTGTGAGCTGTGTGATGCCATGGCCCACTAACGAGGGTGATAAAGCGATACTCTGAATATACAAAAAAAAAAAAAAAAAGAAAAGTACAGGACTGTATGGCTTTGCTGCTGAATTGTACCATACTTTCAGAGAACTA
>CAUYRH010146636.1:0-18491 GCA_963574655.1 Perodicticus potto | reverse complement strand
GCTACTTTATCTGCATCTGAAAACAAGAAAATCAGGTTCCTGACCATAAACAATTTGCATTTCATAACGCTGTCTGTTGTCGTCTTTCAAACAATCTATAATGTGGGTGGGTTTTCACCACTGCCCCAATTTGAGTGGTTCATTTCCAGCTGGTTCAAACTGGCTCTGGTTTATCTCACTCAAGGAGAGATTCTAAAATTAATGGAAGTTTCTCACCCTGGGGACCAGAGTGTCTTTGTCTTGGATTCCAGGCCCAACCCTGTGTTGAGGGCAGGGACGATGCCCACAAAATCAGAAGCAATGGGAAGAAAGAGGGCTCATCAAGTAGTTTGAGAGTTTAGTCCAGATGAGCTAAACATCTTCTAGGCACAGACAAGGTTTCCCATGGCACAAGGTTGGATTGTATGCAGTCAACCATCACAAGGAGCCCACCCTAGTGGCAATGAGAACAGCCATCATCAGAATCCCTGAATATAGTACAAAGGCATATCGTATTCATTCTTTCATTTAAAAAATACTTATTGGGCTAATGCTCCAAGTGGCAGAATAGAAGGCTCTAATGATGAATAATATTAGTGCTCTCTTTCCCCTCATGGCAACACAAGTCAAATGAGAAAAAACAAGTAAATAATTACAGATGTGAATTGCAGATCAACTGAATTCTTTAAAATGCTTAAGTAATTATTTAAAGTATTCTACCCCCCACTTAATTTAATTAGTCTAGCTATGTATCTGTGTGTTTTCCATGAATGTTTATTGAGCGCCCACTGAGATCAGGGCCCAGGAGAGACTTAACCCCTCTCTTTATAGAATAGTGTGGCGAGCAGACATCATCTTTAGAAACTTGGGTGAGTGTTGTAGGAGAAAAGAACTGGGTGATACAGGTTCAGGTAGCAGGAGGGCTTGGCCTAGGCTTGGAGGGAGAGGTCGGAAGCGTAAGGAAGGCTTCCCAGAGAAAATGATATTGTGCTGGGAACTGTAGGAAGACGGGAAAGGAAAAAAGAAATAGTTCTAGGAACAGCATATTCAAAAGCCATGAAGCAGAAGGAACATGGCACATTAGAGTAAGTGGAAAAATGCTGGTGTGGCTAAAGTACAAAACTGAAAAGGAAGAATAGTTCATGGTGAGACCAAAGAGGCAGAGGAGAATCAGATTCTGCATATCTGGTACGAAATCGGATCTTTTTTCTTGAAGCACAAAGAAACTTTCTAGCAGATTTAGACTGAGTCTAATGGAAAGAATAATTCCCATCCCAGCAAAGATGTTCACAGGACCTAGAACGTCCACAGAATCCCTAGAACCGGGGCGGCACCTGTGGCTGAAAGGAGTAGGGCACTGGCCCAATATACTGGAGGTGTTGGGTTCAAACTCGGCCCCAGCCAAAAATCTGCAAAAAAAAGAAAAAGAATCCCTAGAACCTATAAATACATTAACTTACACAGCAAAAAGGACTTTGTAGGTGTGCTAAATTTAAGATCTTAGGACAGGAAGATTGTCTTCAATTATCTTGGTGTGCCCCCATATAATCACAAGGGTCCTTCTATGGGAAACAGGAAGGCAGGGAAGGCAGGAAAGTCAAAAGCATCCTTCTCTGAAGCAGCTGTGTGGATTTCTTTAGGTCCAAGTACAAAGAGACAGAGATGGGATGATGAACAAAGCGGTCCGGGATGGGGGTGGAGGAGACAAGGAAGGGGGGTGAGATTTGAAATTGCTACACTGCTGGCCTTGAAGATGGAGGACGGGCCGTGAGAGGCATCTTCCAGAAGCTAGAAAAGGCGGGGGATGGATTCTCGTAGAACCTGCAGGAAGAACGCAGCCTGCTGACACCCGACTTCAGGATTTCTGTCCTCAACAATGTAAAACAATAAATGTGTGCTTTGTGGTATTTCATTACAGCAACAAGAGGAAGCCAATACAATGGGCAAAGGCAGAAGATCAGATCTGGGCTTTTAGAGGATTGCTCTGATGATAGAGTGAAAGCAGAGATCTGGTGGGTCACAACTGATATGGTTCGGTTGAGAGATGATGACCATTTGGACCAGGGGACCAGGAAGTTGGTAACGCAGGGCAGAGAGGGTCTCAAGCAGAGCACCATTAAAAATTTGAACCCGAGTTTTTCCTGTGGGTGTTGCCCTCTTTCCCGGCTCCCACTAGATGCCAGACTTTGACAAATGTCCCCTGCGGGGAAAAGATTACCCCTGGCTGAACACTTCTCAATTAGAAAAAACTAAACAGATCATATAGGCATTTAAGAAACAGAATTTACGAAACAAGTTGTTCAACCCTATGTTTCAAAAAAAAAAAAAATCAACAAATACTATCCTTATAATCAAGTTCTGTAACAAAGTTCTAGAACCACTAAGCAAGATATTTGGGTTGTCTCATTTCTCTTTGGTGCTTTCTGGTGAGTTGGCCTCCTACCTGTGACTGAGTGGGCTGAGCCCCTTCGTGGTGCAAACTAAAACTTTCCATCCCGACCTAGCTAAAATAAAGAAATAGTGTGAACAAAACAAAACCCCTGTTCCCAATATTTTATTCTAGTGAAAGAAACCAGGATATGAACAGATCCGGCAAGATGAAAATGCATTTATTCAACCCTCTGTGGAATATTTACCATGTTCTGGCACCTGATGGGTCGATCTGGACACAAAGAGAAGAGGAACAGAACTCAACCGTGTTCCCCGGGGGAGACTCAAATGCACAATTAGGATGGAATGTGCTGAGGGCTACAGTAAATACCAGACGAATTTTAGGGGCAGAAGACAGTAGAGGAATTTTCTTTTTGAAAGAACAGGCAGAAAAGGCTTCAGAGACAAGAAGCACTTTGAGCTGAACCCTGAAAATCACCCATGTCTGGGGAGGGGGTAAAAGGTGGTGCCCAGAGATGAGGCTGCAGAGGAGATGCTCAGGTCAAGTTCATGGAAGATGGCATCTGTGGGCAGCGCCGCCTGGCAGGTCAAGTTCATGGAAGACGGCATCTGTGGGCAGTGCCACCTGGCAGTGCAAAGATGGCATCTGTGCCCATTAGAGACCCTTTTATGTGGGCCCTGGGGGGTGGACACGTTCCACAGCTTGCCTGTCAGGATAGGGTCTTTTCGGAACTTCTGGGGAGGTGGGGCTAGCCAGATCCTTTCAGACTTTGTCTTCAGAGGAGAGGAAAAGGAAGAGAAAGGGAAAGGGTCTGTGTGCAGGTGCCGTGGGCCCCCCAACAGGGGAAAGGTAAGAAAGGGAGCCTGGGGGAGGACAGACAGAATGGAGCCCACTGAGGGAGCACCCCTCTCCCGTCACTGCTGCCACCCTCAGTCTGCACCCAGGCTTCCTGCCGCCTGCTCCTAGTTTTGCTTTTGTTCCATGAAACCTTTAGGGTGCGGCCCCTTCTGTCCACCACCACGTCCTCAGCTCCTGCAGTGGGTCACCTGCTAATATATGTGGGCTTCTCATGTGGTCATTGGTTGTCGTCTGGTGTATGTCTTTCCCCTGGGAGAGATCCCCTCTGGCCATGCACAAGTGAACACCTAGGGTGTCCCTCGCTTGGTCTCAACCTCTCCTGGGGCCTTCGTGGACAGGAAGGCAGCAGGCCCACATGTGTTGGAGAGGAGGGCACTCAGCATGCCCTAGGGAGCCTCACATCAGAAGAGGCACAGTCCTCTCCTCTCCAGTATGAACTAGGAGCCTCGCCCTGGAATCACGGCCTCACCTGCCTCTAAGTGAATCCCAGGTCTCCACCACTGAACTGTGCGGGTTAAGCCTCACCAGTCTCACCTGCAAACTGGAAACAAGAAGAATCCTTGGGAGCCCGTGCTAAACGAGATTGTATCCATTAAGCCCCCACACGATGCCTGGCATAGACTAAGCACTGGAGAAATGGTAGGGGCACTTCTCATTCTTTTTCTTTCTTTCTTTTTCTCTTTTTTTTTTTTTTGCAGTTTTTGGCCAGGGCTGGGTTTGAACCCGCCACCTCCGGCACATGAGGCCCTACTCCTTTGAGCTACAGTTGCTGCCCACTTCTCATTCTTCATAGCCTCGCAACCCAGCACCAAGGAACTGCAGAGATTACGTGGCCCCAAACATAATTGAAAGGCACTACCCCTTTCCTGGAGAGCTCCGAATGCAATCATTATTTATAGGATAATGTTCAGACATTACGGCAGCATTTAATTTTAACTGATCTATGGACATGAATAAATAAAGTTTAACAATAAAAGTGGTTGGAACTTAACTTGATGTTCTGCACCAGAGCAAACTCTTGAGTCTTAGGATTCAGAAAAACAGTGCCTACAAACACAGATAGAAACGACTGCACTGACCCCGTTTCTCCCACAGCACTTGTAATCTGCAAAGTCCATCCTCGCTACTGCCTGGTTTCCCCAAGGAAAGCAGAATGTCCAATGCCCTCTAATAGTCTCTTGCCCCAGTTTGGTTCACAGTTTCTTTCTGGAATACAGGTACTAAAAATCCGTTCACATGCCACATAGGAGCACCTGTCTCCCTCTCTCTGAGACACTCAGTACCTTCTGTTCCCTGCAGGGACCCCTAAGTGGCCCTAGATGCTGGGCTGAGGCATCACAGATGTTAGGTGTGTGATCTCTGTAGTCACACGCTCCCTAGGTCTAAACCCTGGTTCGGCTTCCTCCAGCCACACCACCTCCTGCAAGTTACCAACCTCTGCATGCCTCAGTTGCATCATCTGTAAAATGGAGCAATGTGAACAAATGCCTCATTATTTTATTCCTTCAGAGCTGACAGCAGAGTTGAAATAGAAAAGATACAGAAGGACAGGGCTGGGCTGGTGTATCAGGGCTGACTCTTCCTTCCCCGTATTCCACCAGGGCCAGATGGGCTTTCTGAGAAGATAGTATGCTCTCAGCACTCCTTTTCCCATGATGCTGAAGGGTGCCAGGGGGGTGTCTGCAGCAGTATTTTTCATGAATGTCTTAAGGGGAACAAGAGGGAAAGAAGCAAATTCTTAGGAAGAGAAAAAGCAAAACAAGGCAGAGTTCGTCTCTGCTCTGTTCTTTAAGATGGTCAGCTTTGAAGCTGCTGTGCAATATGGGGGTGGGGGCTAAGTACCATTCAAATGATTTGTCTTATTTTATTTTGAGTCAACCTGAAGTGAAAAATATTTCTACACAAAGCACAGTAATTTATGCAGCAGCCGCTACATAATGAGCAGGTTCAATAACAGATAATTATATGGAAAGTACTTAAATGCTAACTATGTACTTTTAAAATGTTGCAAAAGTAGGTTCATAATTAAATTATAATTACAAGTAAAAATCGAGACAATGATTATTCCCTGAGAAATTTGCACATTTTTTATTTCCAAGGTTCTGTGCGGCCTCTCTCACACTCTGATTCATTTCTTTTGTTGCTAGCTTCACTCTGATCTGACTCGTTTTGCATGATGGATTTTAAATTTAAAATTAACTAAAATTATCTCTCACATTACTAATTACCACATACAATGATTTCAATAGAATACGCAGGTTACCATTAAAAAGTAGTTTGTGTAAGTTTGAAATTATGGAAGATTTATAGCGGGGAGAAGGGAAACATTGGCTGATCACCTAATAGAAATTAACAACATTTTAAAGTAAATTATGAGTCACTTAATGGGGAGACACGCACATAACTATGAATGTGGCAAAGCTACAAAACTTTCTAAAACTCTATCATTCATAACTCACCAGTCACAAGTCAAACAAACATATCTGCATGGTCTAAACCAAATAAATGTATTGGTTCATAAATCTAATAAGTTCAGGAGTAACTAACTTCAGATCCAGCTCGATCCAGAGTCTGAAATAATGTCATCAGGATTTGACTTCTTGCTCTTTCCAATCCACAATCCTGCTTTTTTTTTTCTGGGGGTCACTTTTTTCTTAGATATGCACTCTTCACCTGGTGGAAAAATAACTGCGAGATGTACCAAAGTCATATCCTCAAAGCTGAGGAAGACTTGTGGAAGATATGAGTGCTCTTCCCCAGGAACTTCAGCTAAAGTCTCATGTTTGAGTCTCATTGGTTCAGAGAGAGTAAGCTGTCTTCTCTGCACCAATCTTTGTGGAAACTAGGGAAGTCCTGTGCTCTGATTGGCCAGAAGTTGCAAGCCCTCATCTGGAGCTAGGGAAGATCATCCATTCATTTACAGGGGGTGAGATCCCAAAGAAAAATGGAGCTGATCCTTCCAAAAGAAATAAGAAGAGATGCCTAGATGCCAAAAGCTGTCTGGAAGAGCTATCCACTAACCAGACTTTGTCCCCATTCCTTGTTTCTTCCTCCTTGCATCTTAACTAAATAAAAGGTTGCCATTAAAAAATAGTTTGTGATGGAAGAGCTTCCATCTCTACTTAGCCGTTCCTCATGCTAGAATTGGTCTTCTTGTCATTTGCTTAAATCTATGCAATTCAACAAACATAAGCTTTAAAAACAGGGCTAGAGAAAAAAAAATTAATGTAGATAGGAGCTGGGTTACCATCTGTCTATCACCACCTCTAACCCTAACTTCTAGCTGTGATAACATTCAAATGTTTATGAAGTAGAGGAAATAATATAATGAACCTCCAAGTTATCATCCAGCTTCAAAATGTATAGCCATTTGTCAAATCTATTTAGTCTGTGACCTCCATCCCCTGTGCTTTTTTTGCCAATTTTATGGCAAATTTCCAATGTCATGTTATTTCTGTCGTAGTACTTCAATGTGAATCTCTAATGAGGCCTTTGTAAAAGCATAACCGCCCTGTAATTTTCACACCTACTGGTGTGAATATCATTATGAGCACATATCTGTATTTCTTCTTGATTGACTCAAAGATATCTTTCTACAATAGGTTTGTTTGAATAATAAAAGTTATTCATTGCATAAATAAAACATTGCATTTAGTTGCTATGGTGTCTAAGGCTCTTTTATTCTCTATCAATTTCCCACTACTCTCCAACTGGGGAAGGGGGCTTCATTGCTTTAGTGGACAGTTAGACCATGTCATTTATCCCACACAGTGTCCTTCAACTTGGAGTTGGCTGGTTGTTCCCATGTGGTGAGGTTTCACTTATTCTTCTTTCCCTCTTATTAAATAACAAACACACATTGCCCAATTCAGTCTAATCTCCTTTAGGCCTCACCCATATGTTCTGTTACTGATAGTAGCAGTACCAGCTATTTTTGCTAGCTGGATGCCCTGTATCCTGATAACCCATTTTTTATGCTACTTGTAAGTCTTACAATTATACTACAAAGTAGATGTCAATGCCCTGTTTTATACAAAAGCAGCAAAAGCTAGGAAAGGTTAAGTAACTCACCCAGGCTCACCAAGGCAGACCTCCACTGAGACACGATTATCCTTCTTCCTTTGAACAACCCTGTAAGAATGTTCTGTTCCTCCTCATACTCACAGGTTGACCGATCATCCACATGACCTATGACTGAGGTGTTTCTAGAACAAGACCTTGTCAACCAAGACAGACCTGGACAAACTGAGACAAGTTGTCATGCTGTTTGTTGATGGGTGAGGCTCAAGTTCACTTGGTTAATTAATCCTAAGGTCCTATTCCACATCTCTCAATTCCTAAACCCCCAGCTGCTACCATGTCACATCATGATGGCTCATTGTTAGTTAATCATAGAAGTGGGAACGCCAAAATGAACTCCCGACCACCAGCCTAACTGGACATTCACTGTTCCGTTCTAAAGATCAGAGCTACCACTAGACAAATTTCCCAATTTTTCACTCTGGAAGCAAAAGGATTTCAACTTTCTTTTCCATCAGGAGAATTACATTCTTTTGTGTGATTCTGAACCACTCTTTTATGGTCAATAGCATCACACCTGTTCTGGTTCTCAGAAGACACAAAATATCAAAAATATAAATTTGTCACAAAAAATTGTCAAACTCATAAGTAAGCAAAAGCATAGTACCCAATCATCTTCAACTGCTGCCTCTCCCTGCCTCACGATGTGATATATTATAAAATTATTTTGGAGCAAATATGCTTGTGACAATTAACTAATCTGTTCATTTGTTTTCAGTTCTATCTCAACTGTAATGCACCCACGACATGCCTTAGCACAGATAGCAGCAACTGAAGTATTAATGAGAGGATAATTCCCACAATTGGGGGAAGATTGTACAAACAAGTTGGAAAGCAGGCTAATCTTGGCTAATGTTCAAACACACTTCATCAGACTTCTCAAAACAGCAAATCAAGCTACCACTTAAACACTGTTCAGATGAAGCAGCCTTCCTCATTGGAATACTCATTCATTTTGAAAAAGAACCCTCAGGGAAATGGCTTTTAATCACTTCTAGGACACTCTAACCTCAGGGGGCTCTGGGCAAGTGATATCTTGACTTTGCTTGCATGAGATTCACAGAGCTTCCCGATTGAATGAGAAATCCATTTACTGCAAGAGGCCCATCTGAAGACCAAATGCCAGGTAATGTCCTCTACCAAGAACGGTTAGCAAAGTTGGTTTTCTCCTCGCCTATTTTATCATGGAGAATCACTGGTCTGCATTAAGAAATATGTTCAGCCTTTATTAAAATCATTTGGGCACCTCAAGGAAGAAGATTCTATATGCTTAGACTTAAAAGTGACAGCTCTGCACAGGAATGAGTGACCTGACCAGACCCAGCTAACATTTTCACAAGCAGGTATATTAAACAGGTTTAGAAAGAATAATTACAGTGATTATAACAAAATTAATTTATTAAACATTTAAGTTAATGAAATAGAAAAAAATAAAGCTATATGCGAGACAGTGAACTAAGCAGATTTTTTTTCCTCAGTCCTCAGATCAAAAGAAGAGATAACTGCTATCCTTATCTTCACTTAACTAACTGGACCAGGGTCAGCAAGCCACAGCCCATGATCCAAATCCAGCCCACCACTTTTTTGTGTGCTTTTAGAACAAAGCTTTATTGTACCACAGCCATAACCACGCATTTGTATATCATTTGCAACCAGATTGCCCCATAGTGGAGATAGAGACTGTCTGGCCCACGATGCCTAAAATATTTATTACCTAGCGCTTTACAGAAAAGTTTGCCCACCTCTAGACATATGAGACTCAGAAGAGACAACATGAATTTATAATTATAAATTAGTTTTCATTCTATAAAGGGAACAAAAAGAGACTGTAGGGATTCATTAAGACATCAGTAATATTGTTGGCATAATTCAAAGATTTGTGTTTTGAAGGCCAGAGAGGGCCTCCCCCAGAAGGGAGACTTTAGACTTTCAAAAGAAATTTCTTCTCCTGCTTATCTCTACCCATGGCATCGGGGAAGTTGCATCCACCCCAGTTCATCTGAGCACCCTGGCACCTTTCCTAACTTCTTGCCATGCCTTCTCATCAAACTCTAGGGCTATGATTTGGTGATTTTCTCTCAGATTCTTATTTCCTCCCTTGGCTTCTCCAATTTGGCATCTTTTCTGCTATTGACTCAGACTCTCTTCTCGGCAGGGCCCTGACTCCAGTTTCAGTCTATGCCCTGGGGTTTGGCCACCAGCCTAAAAACACTCTCATTTCTAACCTTGGCCTGCTCTTGGTTTCTTTCTCTCTCTCTTTCTGTGCTGACTGCTCAGCTGGTTGCTATCACACCATAAAGGTCAACACCAAATATCAATTACACAGGTGCATTTTTAAGTGTATTTTTTTAAATAAGTTTACATTTTGTTAAGTATTGCATGAGCTTATTCTACTTGTAAAAGTTCAAACATTGCAGATGAGGCCGAATCACTTTAACCATCATTACTTGACCATCCCTCAACAACCAGTCAGTGATAACATGTAAGAGTTGGCAAACAAAATTGAAGTGTGAAATACGAAGTGTTGGTGAGACCTCGGGCATGCACGCTCTCTGACAAACTCCTCAGGAGATGAAAGGCATTTTCACAGTGTCTGTTCAAATTAAAACTTTATTAGCTTCTATCTCCCTGAAAAACCACCTCTTGATATTTATCCTAGAATGATAATCAAATTTGAGGCAAAAAGGCACACTCAGAGAGGCATAGTGTGACAGTGGTGGTGATGGTAAAAATAAACTTCTGTACAATTTTAAAGTGTAGCAGTATTCACGGATTCATAACACAAAACTACAGATACAGAAGACGTATCACTATAGATTGCCCTTTTATCTTCATTCTTTCCACCAAATCATTCTTACTCAACAGTAGGTTAGCTCAGTGAAAGGTTTAGGAGATTTCTTTTCTCTTCCCTTTAACCCAAATAATAATGAACATATATATATCTTGGAAAATGGAATTCCAAGAGCATAAGATTTTCAGAAAACTAACAGGAGATATCAATAGATCCAAAATAAAGGAGATGACTCCTGGCAAAGATGAAATAAGACCACATGGATCAGAATGGCCAGAACGGCTTTGGTGCATCACAGATAATACATTAAAAGGTACTACATTTAATTCTATTTTTCTAATATGCACACTGCCTTTGAGCTGATTATGGAAAGTCCACACAAATATCATCTCCTTCATTAGCTTTAAAACTTACTTGTATTGCTGGCTTTAGCTACAAAGGACAGGATGTAAGTGGGATCCACATTCATATAAGAAGTGTGTGGCCTATGTGCTATCTCATTTTCACTGAGGTCACTGGTAAACCTTGGTTCCAACCTTTCTACTCTTTCATTTATGTTGTTTAAAAAATTCAAAATGACTCTGTGCTCTAGGATAAGCAGGATGACTCTCCAGGCAGGGCTCTTCTCCCTGGGATGACTGGTGTGACATGGAAGTAGAGCTCATGGAAGGACTATCAGGTCAGGTTCCAGCAGCATCTGACCCAGCATGCATGCCTGGGGGTGCACCAGAGTCTCTCTGCATAGTGTCACTGCAGGGCCTCCTAGAACCCAGCATGGTCTTCCCCAGCTAACCACGCCCTCAAGGCAATCACATCAATTTTTACCCCATCTAGATACTTGCACACCACGGTCTCTCTATGTGGACTCAACTACCACATAAGGAAAATTGGAGTTAGCTAAGAGACAAAGTGTCTAGCCATGTACAGTGACCTTGAAACTCAATGCTTGTCCATGGTCCAAGACATCTTATCTGAGATGCACCGTACCTTTACAGATGTTATGCTCTTATTAACATTCAACATTCCTTCTTCAGCCTTCTACTTCAAGCTCTCAAAACCTTTTTTGGGGTGATTACATACTCCTCCTTTGCCCAAACTTCTCCACTCCTTTGTTTTCTATAAAGTACAAAGTATTGGCCATATAAATCATTTCTTTATAAAATCCCTAATTTCTCCACTATACAGCTTTAACTAAAAATAAGTCTCTTCTTTTTAGCCATTGATATATTAGAAAAGGAGAAAATAATTGGGTTCAAATCATTCTGGAACAAAATTCCAATTCCTACCTTTTAATTGTAATATCAGTTTAATGAGTTATGTGAATTCCAGTCAGAAAACATTGTCTAGAAGATTGACAGAGGAGACGTCTGCATGTCCGGGCACCAGAAAATTATTTTTATTATTGAGAATGTCAAGTCCAAAGTTTGAAGGATTCATTACCCAAAAAGTACTAGGAATTCTAGTTTTCAAGAATAAACACAATACATGAAATAATTGGGCATTGGTGCCAGTGACCAATGGGATGATTCTGAGTTCCCAAACATTTCCAGAATAGCAGTCATTGGCTAGCACGTGGATATTTCCTATAAAGTGGAATCATATCACATACATGAATCTATTGTAGCTAATCTGAGAATCTATCATCCATCTCCCACCCCAGGGCCTGCCAGAATCTCAAGATATCTTTTGCAAACACACAACTGTTAAGGTTAGGGAGGCATAGCATGTCTGACACACCTTTTGGGGGTGGGACACAATTATAAGAGGGACTTCACCTAACAAATGCAATCAGTGTAACCTGGTTCTTTGTATACTCAATGAATCCCCAAAAAATCCTGAAGGTAAGAGGAGTAGTTCAGAATTTCCTATTCATCTCCACTTTTATCATAGACAACTACTTATAAAAACTTTGAATACTTGAAACAAGTCAATGGACTTCCATGGCTAATCCTGATGCCACAGTATGACCCCCATTTGTGCTTGCAGGCAGGACCCAGCCTGTATAAGGGGCAACATCACCATACCTGCCCTGAGAATGTCCCTCCTTGCTTCTTCAATCAGTTGCCCCTGACACTACAGAGGCAGAGATAGCAGGGTGTCATTATATCCCCAACAGCTACCACAGTGCCTGGTGCTCCATAAATGCTTATTCAATCAAAGAATAAATGCAGAAGGGATCCAAATGAATGCTTTAGCTTGAGAACTAAGATGTAAAAATATCATGAGTTAACTGTACCTACAAGTCAGTCAATAACTGAATTAACTAAGATATATTCATACTCCAGAAGGTAAGGAGGCTATTTGAAGAAGTGAGAGGTTTATAAGAGGTGAGTATAAGAATAGACTCAAAGAGGGTGCTGCCTGTGGCTCAAGGAGTAGGGCGCCAGCCCCATATACCAGGGGTGGTGAGTTCAAGCCCAGCCCCGGCCAAAACCACATGCACACACAAAAAAAATAGACTCAGAGAAGTATCATAATGCCTCTGATATATGTATGCTTTATTATTTCTCTAAGATCTATTATTAAGTGGGAAAAAAAGCCCAGGGATAAAATAAGTGGCATGATGCCAGAAATATAAGCACCATTTTCTAATCTGCATAATTTCTATGGATATTCATATCCAGATGAATGGATGATGTCTAGAATTATAACAGAAGTTACCTCTAAGAAGGGGAAGAATGGGTCAAAGAAGACCATAGCTTTGTATATTGTTTTGTTATATGTGGAAAGATACATGCATATCTTTCTTATGCATTTACAATCACATTTTAAAGAGAATTGGATAGGTAATGATCACACAGGTCTATGTTGTTCAGCTCCATTATCCATATTCTTCATCAATAAGCAAAGGCTGCATTGCCCCGTGAAAAGCCCCTTCTGTACACTCATCCTCCTGGGATTCTCTCCAAGCTCTTCCTCCTGCTCATTCTTCCCAAACCGCTTTCTCTATTCTGGTGTCTGTTACTCCTGTAGCACTGTCTCATGCCAGCTTCCAACCCTCTACCTCCCTCCCCACCTGCACCCAATCTCAGGATCCCAGAACCCAACCCTGGTACAGACCCTGGGTGCTCCTAATCCAAGGACCATGTGATGCTAACAACATGATAAACAACGGTGAGTTCAAAATGTGAGTGACTAGTGATTCTCTAAGATATAAAAAACACTCAAATTACTGACTAATTTTTATACTCTCAGGAGCAAAATCCAGTCTTCTGAAAGCAGCTAAATCCATAAGTTTTAATGTTTCTAAAATAAAACTATAATAATAGTCTTAGCTGATCATCTGAGAAATTACTACAGTTGATTCTCATTATTCATGGTAGTTATGCCACAAACACTGTATTGGCAAATACTGAACCATCGTTCCTAAAGGAAACACAGAGTTAGGTTCCGAAGAGCCCCTGGTTACAGTATGTCCATTAGCCGTTCAATATATAACCTTGTTTCACATGTGCTGTCTGAAGACACCTCATTTACTATATATTACTGATTCCCTAACGTTGAACCCTTGGCCAACAACACTGTAATTCAAGCAGGGAAAAGTTTATCCAATGTAAGTATTTTATTCATGAGCACAGCACAGCCTCCTTGCACCTAGGAACACTGGACAGAGCTGGGAAGGTGCAAGTCAGCCAGCTCAACTTTCACCACGGTCCTAATGCCTGTGAATGGCCATGGTAGTGTCTCTCAGTGCTGAATTTGGAGTTACCAATATGTTTTAGCAAGTAGACAAATTTACAAATACAGAATCTGCAGAATAATGAGGACCAGTTGTATATACTCAACAGCTGACCACATTCTTGACTTTTTGTTAGTGCTTAGATAGGTTACATGTGGCAAATGTCACAGAGCTGGGAAACAGTGAGACTGGGGGTCACGCCTGGGTCTGTGTGACTCTAGAGCCAAAGCTCTGAACCCCCAGTTTGCAACTGCTCTTGCTGACTCTGGTCTGAATGCAGGTACCCCTACTCTTCTCATCACAAAATGACCAACTATTCAAAATCGAACAAAGCTGCCATGTTGACCATCATCAGAATGTAGACTCCTTATCATCCAACTATCCGTAGACTTTGAAAACCCAATCTTAGCAGAGTGGGAACGACTCTCATCACAGGGGACCAACCCTGGATGATAGCACGTGCTTCTCAAACAGACATTAAAGAGAAGTTACCACTTCATCTCACTCCAGACCTGGGATATCTTTCATGCCCTGAAGGCCTCTGCAAGCTGAGTTTCAGAGGGATCTTATTACAGGTGTTTGTGGCCAGGTAACATCTTCCGATCATATTCCTGCTGGTGTCTTCTGGTGTCTTGAGGTTCCAAGTGGTTCTTATCATTCCCAGAGGGGGCTTCTCAACTGGCACACATCATTTGAGGAGGGAGAAAAGATGCAAGTCCTATTTACTGAGATTTTTCTAAAAGAAAAGTTACTACCGGCCTCATTTACTTTCTCCTCTCCGCTAAACTTGGTGTTTATAATTTTGATCCTTCTAGCTGGGATCATGTGCCTTAGTTTACTTTGCACATTTTCTCTCCTTTCTCAATGTTCACCATTTCTACATGGTCCATGCACAGATACGCAACTATTTGTGTTAGGAATAGGTACTGATCACCCCCTACGTGCAAGGTACTGGGCTCACTGCTGTGAAGAGTTCGTGTTAAAGACACAGACCCCATGATTATGCTTAAGTAAGACCATGTTGAATGTTCACATGCTGACACATGTCACGATAACAAGTTCTCAAAGAGTGATAGAAGTCACGAACCGGGGGAGGGGACTTCTTTAGGAGAATAAGCATCTGGGCTCAGAAGATCAAAAGCCTGAGTCTCAGTCCCAGCTCAGCTGCTCATTAGCTCTCTCACCTTATGTGAAATACTACTCTTCTTCTTTTTTTTTTTTAATTTCAGGTTAATATGATGGTACAAACAACCAAGTCACAATATTTCCATTTGTTAGGAAGAGTCCCTCTTGTAGCCTTGTCCTGCACCCAAAAGATGTGCCATGTACCCCTACACTGTGCCCATAAACAGAAGCACTCCAACCTCCCTCTGCCCTCTCCCTTCCCTCACTCCCCCTCTCACCACTTGAACTGAAATGAGTTTTTCTCCTGTGTGCGTGAATTAAATCATCTACCAGCTTCATGTTAGTATTGACCATGTTGGATACTTGCTTTTCCATTCTTGTGATACTTTACTGAGAAGAATGTGTTTCACCTCCATCCAGATGAATATAAAAGATGTGAAATCTCCATTTTTTCTGGCTGAATAGTATTCCATGGTATACATATACCACGGCTTGATAATCCATTCCTGGGTCAGTGGGCATTTAGGTTGTTTCCACATATTAGTGATTGTAAATTGAGCTGCAATAAACCGTCTAGTTCAAATGCAATCTAGTGCAATCTGTCTATTCTTATGATAAAAATGACTGCTGGTCTTCTGCGTAGATGCCTGGTAATACAACTCTTCTTTTCCCATCAGCTTTTTTGCAGGAGATGATGAACTCCACTTCACTGTGTTGTTTTGAGTTAATTCAATAAGCTAAGGTAGAAAATGCTACCATCATCATCATCATTATACATGGAAACAGGTAGTATTCATACGGGATGGGATTTTTCTGTATATAAAGAAAAAATGATAGGGGACATATGCACATATACTTTTGGGGATGGAAGTACCAAAATCTACTGAGTAATTTTCTAGGTGTTTCCATGCATTCTGTCACTTAATGTTTACAAAGCCCTCTGAGGTCATTTGTGTTAGCATTGACACTTCTTAAGTAAGCAAACTGAGCTGCAAGGAGATTAACCAGGACGTCTGCTGTCACAGAATCAAGAAGTGGCATAGCTGGCTTTAAATCCATGCAACCCTACCCAAACCTTTGCTCTATCACCCTGATATATTCCCAGACCTAGGAAGGAGCATAAACTACAGAAAAAAAAAAGTGCTCCAGGCAGGAGATGGATACTCAAAGGCATTATTTGGAGCCATAATGGAGATGATTTTTGAAAGTGGATTGAGAAAAAAATTAAACTATGGTGTCTGGATGTTATTAGCAAGGTGGAGCCACGGAAGGCTTGTGAGTCAGGTGGTGTTATAAGTTCTGTGCTTCGGGAAGATTAATCTGGTACAATGTATCAGAGAAGAGAGAAGGAAAGAAACCATTTTAAGGTCCTCTATTAAAATAGCTCAAGCGTGACACAGCGATAAAGGCTTAAACTTGCTAGTAGAAAAGAAGATCGTATGGGCTTGAGATTGCTGAGAAAGAAAGCCTCTTGCGGTGTTGGCTGTCTTTATGCCGCAATTCTGTATTTCTCCTTCAATGGTAGGCAAAGCTCTTCCCCTCCCTCTTCTGGAGTTTGTTCCATTTTAAATCTGGCCCTCTGTGTTCAGACCCGGTCATGTTTAACATTAAGCTGCAGTGCGGTCATATATTATGGTGCCTGCAAAACACTCTCGACAGCTCCAGAGCAGAAGTAAGTTGGTGATTCAGAGCAGGGAGCATTAAGGTTAATTACCTAATAATTTACTACAGTGAATGCATCTGTAGACATTTTGATTTTCACTAATTGTGGTGTTGAACAAAGTAAACAAGACTTAGTTCATATTCCAGCTGCGAGGAATACATCATGGGGAACTTCTGCGGTGATTTATCAGTCTGTTGCTTTACCCTTGAGCACAAGGCCACTTGATGGGAACTTGGAAAGACCAATGGTTTTACAGATGCCATGGATTGGTTTAGTAAAGATTTCCCTTAATGTGGCTTTGAGTCAACGAGGCTTTGCTGCATTGCTGAGTGCGCCATTCAGAGAAAACAGGCATGGCAACGCTAATGCCATCTGATGAGTCCTCGAGCTCTAGCTGACGACCCGCAACGACCTCTGTGTGTGAGGGAGGCAGGGAGCAGGGCTAAGATGGAAACTGGGTCAGAGTTAGTGGGAAATGCTTATCAGTACAGTCAAATCCAGAGACTCAAAGCCCAGCTCCTCCAGGTACTAGCTGGATGTCCTTGAGCAAACAAGTTAACCACTCAAAACATGTTCTTCCTCATCTAAACTGGAACAACCGTACTGCTTTGCAGAATTATGGGGAGACAAAAATCTGATACGTAATTTATATGGGGCATCTGAGATTTTGGCTAAACCAAACGTCATTCCCATTTCCCCTGATTTTCTCTTAACAGAACTGCCTTTTCTTTTCTCAGGTCAAGTGGGCACTGACTCTCCATCTCTGGCTGCAAGCAAGCAAGGCCACTTAACCCTGGCTTGATGAATCAAAGCAACTCATTCCCTAGCTGCAGGAAATATTACACAAGCTAGGCCAATCAGGCCGAAGGAGACCCAATTCAAATTATCTATGTTATCTTTTGGAAAAGGAGCAGCATTCTTTTTAGTTAATAAAAGAATAGGATTTCAGCTCAGAGCAGACAACAGCCATATTGCCCCAAAATGAAAGAATCTGATTAGGAGGCGGCCAGTAGAACATAGACCAAAACCCTAAGGGAAGTGGGGTCAGGTCCTCATGATACCGTCTTAGTTCCTAAATGCAGCCGTGCCAGAAGCCAGGGGGTCCTGAAACTTCTCATTTTGTGAGTAGATAAATTTGTATCAGCTTTTTGTTCTTGTGACAGTTTAGGTATGGCTTTTGGAACTTGCAGCCAAAAGCGCTCTAGTATTTTAAGTAAACCTTTAGCACAGTTTGCAATACGAAGAAGGTGCTACATAAACACTATTTGTCATTGTTAAAGACTCCAATATTTGTCCCTATTCTTAAGCCATATTTGTTCCCAAATTACTGCAGGGTCTTAGAAGATCCATTTCCTGATGTGCTTCAAAATAAAACAAGTGTTTCTGATTTAGACCATCTCTTTAAAACCACTAGAAAAGCCCAGAGATGTTTGAAGCAATCTACTTCAAATGCAATCTAGTGCAATCTATCTATTCTTATGATAAAAATGACTGCTTTTCTTCTAGAAGCAGAAGAAAAGCAGGAAAAGAAACTCAAGAGTCTGGTCTTTTGATCAGATGCCTGGAAATCTGGCAGACATTCTGTCAAGGCTGCGTGCTTACCCACCACGGGCACTGAATTTAATCTCCATGAGTGGAGGTACTGTGCTCATTCACCTCGTGACAGAACAAAGCTTTGCATATTTGCCACTGCTTACTTTGCAAAGCTCATTCATGTCGTTGGACCCCTGCAATTAATGACCTAGGAGTCATATGCCTTTTGACCTAGGAGTCATATGCCAGAGCCCCACTTTTCACACGAGGAAGGAGGGGGTGTAAGAGATTAAGTGACATGACTCAGTCTTATTTGTCTTGGTGGAAGAGCAGGAATCTGAAACCAGAATTCAGGCAGCATGACCTTCTCCCATAACTACAGGTGCTTGTC